>JAHIAM010008804.1:0-25900 GCA_021605205.1 Aegilops longissima
GCACTTCCTTGCGTGCGAAGATGTAGTAGTGGGTCCCAGCGATCGGAAAGGTTTTTTCCTGAAATCGGTGGCCCGTCCGGTGGGTCCCTGGCTGTCGGTGGAGGAATAATTATTTTGCATGTAATAAGGAGGCACTTCCTTCTTTGTCGCCGTGGACCCGGTATCGGCCTCTCACGTCACTGATCCACGTCCGATGGAAGCCGTTCCTTGACCATATTGACCACGCCGCCGAAAGCACCAGGAGGCGGGCGGCGGCGAGCCTAGGAAGGGACAGCAGGGCCGGGGAAGCACGGCGGTGGATGCCGCAGCGTGAAAGGTATGAGGTTGACGGTTCTTTGCGGTGTGAGGCTGCGGTGAGAATAACGAGGCTGTGGGTGAGTAGAGGATGGCTTGGCCAGCGGTGGGAGTAGTAGAGAGGCGGTGAGGCCTCCGCGCATCGCAACCCGACCCCACAGGAGGGGAGGACGCGGCATGACGGCCTTTGGTTTGGCGAGTGGAGCAAGAAGACCGAAGGTTGAAGAAGCACTCGGCCATTGGATGGACATCGTCAGTCCTTTGGAGCTAGAATCATGCATATTGACTAAGTTGACAAAGCCCTCCGTCCCGTCAACTTAGTAGGCCCTAAGTCAACTGCCACTATCTTTGGGTCCCGGCTAACGAGGGAGTATTCATTTTTTGTGCGTAATGAGGAGGCACTTCCTTGCGTGCGAATATATAGCTGGTGGGTCCAGTGTCAGTGGCGATAACGTTTTTCTGCGAAATATAGAGGCCCTTTCGGTGGTTCCCTGATGTGAAGTGGAGGAATCATTATTTTTGCGTAATAAGGAGGCATTTCCTTGCGTGCGGCCGTGGACCAGGTATCGGCCTCTCCACGTACAATCCGCCGGATGCATGTTGGTCGTTGACCACGTTGACCGAGCGCGCGAAGCACGAAGGCGATGGGCGGCAGCAAGGCCTAGGAAGGGAGCGACGGAGGCGAGGAAGACTTCGGCGGTTGTTTCCCGCAGCGGAGGAATCTGTTGTCTGAGGTTTCTTGGTTAAATCTGCCATCGCCGGAGAATAACAGCGGTGTGGGTGAGTAGAGGATGGCTAGGCCAGCGATGGGAATGCAATTGGGCGGTGAGGCTGCTGGCAGCGTGAGCGACGGCCTTGAGGAGGGAGGCGAGCAGTCCTGCGACGCTTGTTTGGCGGTGGGAGCGGGAAGAAGCGAGAGATTGAAGAAGCCGACGGCCGTTGGATGGCCATCAATAGTCCTTTGCTTGTCGTCAACCTTTTTTAGGAAAGCCTCAAATCTGTGGAAAACAGCATACAACCCATCTGCCATTATTTCTAATAATTTACAGCCCATTTGCTAATTATTAAGGTTTTTGGAGCCCATATTCTTTTTGTTAGCATTACAGCCCATATTGTGGCCACGATTAAAAATTATCTGAAATTTTGCATATTTGGTGCGGTCCGAACTGTTTTAATCCGAAATTTTGACTCACATTCAAACTGATTTTAAAATAAATGTATATCAATATAAAATCCAACAAATTCTCCGCATAAAATTAATGTAATTTAAAATCTCGAAATGAAAAAAAGATATTTGAAACTAATTGCGGTTTGATGTGTTTTAAAATGTACAACCCATTTCTCATTCTTGATGGGCCATTTTCTCGGCCAGATAAATAAGCTCTCCTCGTCTTGAAAGATTTGCAACCCAACAGCCCTGACAAAGCGACTTACTTGGCAAATCACAAAAAAACTGGGCTGTGGCCATGGACCGAGCTATCAGCCTCTCCACGTCTGATACTCTTCCGATGGAATGTCGTTGACCACGCGCCTTGCGCCGAGAGCACCAAGGCGGTGGGCGACAGCAAGGCCTAGGAAGGGACGGCGAGCAGGGAAGACAGTAGTGGATGCCACGCGGAGAGAATCTGAGGTTCCTTTGGTTCGGCTGCGGTGTGAGGCTGCCGTCATGCCTTGAGGAACTGGCTAGCGGTGGGAGTAGTAGGGGCGATGAGGCCTCAGCGGCAACCTGACCGACCCTTTGGAGGCGAGGGCAAGCGGTCTCCCGGCATTGGTTTGGGTGGCTGGTGCAAGAAGAGCAGCGATTGAAGAAGCGGCAGGACCGTTCGATTCAAATCCAGCGATTCTGCTGCTAGAATCGTTTGTTGACTAAGTTGACAAGTCCTGCATACTGCGTCAACTTAGTAGGCCTGGTCGACCTCCCAACGGTCGCCCTAGATGTCGATGGGAGGAATCATTTTTTCGGCGTAATAAGGAGGCGATTGATTGCGTGCGGCCAGGCCAGCGGAGGGAGTAGGGTGGGCGGGGAAGCTGTCGGCATCACGGCGGAGCCACAAGAGGAGGAGCGAGCAGTCCAGCGGCACTAGTTTAAGTGGTGGGGGCGAGATTGGAAGATCGGACATCCAACGATCCTTTGCTGCTAGAATCGTGTGTTCCTTGACAAAGCCTTGCGTAAACAAGTCAGCCTCGAAATTTGTGGCGTGTACAGCCCATTTGCTATTATTTTATAATTTTTACTCATTTTCTAATTCATATGGAATTTATTGCAGCCCGTTTTCCATTTTAGAATTGCTGGCCATTTTACGGTAAGTACGAGGTCAAAAATTAACTAAATATGTGGGAAATTTTGAAAATTCATGCAAATTTTCTTTGAGGAGCGAAATATTCTTAATCCAAAATTAATAGCCATACTAAAACAAATTTAAAAATAAATTAGTACTATGTCATATTAAATCAATGAAATATGTATAAGATATCGATGAAGAACAAAAACAAAAAAACTTATATCCCATTTGCTATAATTTTTTGTAATTTTCAACCCCTTTTGATATTACTTTTAACAGACATTGACCATACTCTTAAGCCAGGCGAATGCATCCCTCCTCGTCTTGAAAGATTTGCAGCCCGATGGTCGGAGAAAACAAATAGGCCTAGCTTGGGTATTCTTCAAAAAGAAATCTTGGGCTACCTATTTTCCCAAAGAACTAGTGCATGAGCATTTAGCTTTATTTATGTACTTATTTATGTTTAGGGACCATGAGCATGTACTTGGGCGGATTCATGTGAGCCTCCCTTCCGATTAATTATGGGCTTCTCTATTGGGCCTTCATCGATTGGGCTGCATGTTATCAACAAGTGGAAAATGTGTTCGTCTGAAAATAGTATGCGCTATATGCAGATGCAGGGCACTAAAGGATCGAACCGTGCAGCGACTTCCAAAACATTGTGTTTGTCGTTCTAACAACACATTTATTCAACCAACAAACAAAATATACTACTGATTGTTCATTGAAAACAGCGGCGGACAACCAGGGCTGGAGGTGCAGCGAAGCGATAGCGAGGAGGAAAGAGTGAAAGCGGCTCTCTCTTCCAAACCAAACATCAGCCATCATTACAAAGGGCTGCAAAAAGAACAAGTGTATGCATCAAACTAAATAAAGATCCTACTACACCAAGTATGCGCATCTAACTAACTGGCTCGGTTAGGCGTTACTATCTATTAAGTTGTGGAGATTGGTGGCGGCTTGAACGAGATGGGTGCTGACGGAAACTCCGGCCGGCGGTCAATCGATACTTGCGACCCTCTCTCCTACTTTGGGCTGCGAGGCGTGGCGGCACATATCGGGGTATGGTGCATGCGAGGCGCATAGTGCGTTGTGTACACAGTTTTGCACGATGAATGAAACGGCGCTGCCATCATGATCCTTGCCGTCGGTTATCTCACAGTTAATCGGATAATTCAGTTCAACAAACAGAAGCGTGTACCAAGGCTACTTACCAACCTCGGTCAAAAATTCACGAAGGCCCGAGAAGCTGGGATCTGCTCAAAGACCTTGCGGTGACTATGATTGTATTCAGCGAAACAACACGTCCGATGCGTGCGAGCGATCATCAATCTTTCGAAAATGCGCTGATCGAGCAGGAACCACTTGCAAGCTGCCATGCGCTTTTCTTTGAAAGGTTACGGGATTAGGAAGGGTAGGGACACCGGTGACCTACAACATCATATCAAGTTGAGTCAAATAAAAAGGGCTCTTGATTTAGTCAATCTTAAGAACAGCATGTTATGAGCATGAATATTTTTCAGCAAATGTTGTGATAATATAAGCAAGCCATCATGATATCATAGGAAAGTAACATCTGCTTTATGCGGCCATTTGTAGCGATATTGGAGTAGGCCAGCAATCGTCCAGCCATAGAAGGAGTCAACGAGCGTAAATGAAGCCCTTGTGTTCAATGGCATCGAGAGAACCATGGAGGATGTATGATCTGTGATGGGCGTGCAGATTTATCCACTTACCGCAATGACACATCGGATAAGCGAGACAGCGGTTGAAGAAGCATAATTAGCACTGAAGTCTTTATAATTCGCAGATCTTGTGGGCACTTGGCAGATTACAACCTTGAGCAAATCAAACTTGGTATCATGTTGGCTCTTTGTAAGATTAAGTATTACGGGCGCGGTGCTAAAGCGGTGCAGTGTTAATCGAAGGAAGGGTGATCAATGCGCGGGTGTAGACCTCCACGAGCATCCAGCTGCGCGACCGTCGGCGAGCACCATCAAGGCGTGTTCATGCCGACCAGTACATACCGTTAATGTAGTTGAGGCTGGCGGGGATCGGATCGCGATCAAGGGGTTGATGCTCGCCACCCTCGATTGTTATGCTGCGTGACCGTCGTTTACGAAGATCGGTGACATCGGCAAGCAAGGAGTTGGCTTAAAAAGCTCCGGCCTAAGGGCTTTGAGTAAGCGGTACAGCCCGAAGCGAGCCTTGGCGGCGGCATGTAGTCTTGAGATTGTCCAACAGCAAAACAATGAGCTTGATTACCTCTGTGGTGGCGAATTCCAGCCACTCTTCGGCGGACGCTGCTCGGTTCTGCCATTGTTAGTGCTTGGGTTTGGACGAGGGGGCGCCTTAGCGGGGATGGAAGATTGGGCGAGATTATGTGCGGACAAAGATGGAGAAGCGAATATGTCTGCGGAAGTGGACGGTGATGATGACTCTGACCGCGCTTGACTTCTGAGACACATACCGGCAGCGTAGGGTCATGTCGATGCGGACAACTTTCTTGAGTGATCCACGATCTTGGTACTCCCTACGATTGCTATGCCTAACTTGCTTGAGTAGAGTAGTAGAGTAGGACTCTGCTCTACTACTAGCACCGGAGTAGTATATTCTAATCTAAAATAATTACAAACTTCAATGCCCGAGCATGGAGCGACTACGGACCGTGCTCAAAGACCGTGTCTCGTGGTGTTTGGACATGGCGACAACCTCAAGCATGTGGTGCTGCTCCCGTTGCACCGTATGTGTTTCTGTCCTTCTGTTTGAAATCGTGGTAGAATTCATGTTTCTACTCTGTATCCTACTACTATGCTAGTCCAAATGATTAGTTTCATCTGTTATAGCCGTCATGATTTATTTTGTGCTTATTCGGATTAAATCTTGTAGTAACTTGCTCATATATTCAATTGGGCATAGCGTCCCCTACAGCCCTCCCATTTCATGGGCGGCCTGGTCGATGCCTCCAAGGGCCCTTAAGTCCCTTTGCTATGAGTGCACGATGCCATTTTGTGGCTCACCGGTGGACATGGTGCATCACCTCACGGATCGTGCAGCGATCCTTTGCTGGCCCTTGGCGGAGAACATCAAGTCACGAGAAGTGCTACCCGTTCACCATGCGGATCATTTGGAGGATCACCGCCGCCCGCTAGTCTCGGAGGAGGACAGCGGCGTCTTCCTCTTGATCGTGGGCACCGGCGAGGCCAGCGAGCCGCCGCCCGTCTATGTAATGTGCATCGAGGCGGCATGCCTTGCTGACCTTGACCGAGGCCGATGTGCGGGTGCGTGGTCGGTGTTACTACCCATCCGAGTCGGCGTGGGCGGCGACACCGGCCTCATCGAGCGGACTTGGACTGCGGGGGCTGGGACTATCCGCCAATGTGGACTTGGAAAACCCATGGCATCCTTTACCCGCCGGCCGCGGTGCAGGGGACTCAAGGAGGTTCACTGGACATCGCATTATCAAGTTAAATGTTGATCATTAGTCTTCGCTCAATGTAATCCGCTGTCTAAGCATGTGGAGACTTCCATGCGAGGATCTTGCTCTATTGGAGTATCGCGCATGAATAAAAGTGTATCCGTTTATGGTTTAGTCTAGAATCTTCCATGTATGAATTTTTACTATAATCTTGGTGAAAGACTTACGATGAACCATTTCTTACATCTCCTCTGCCCGCTTGCAAGTCATCTGATTTAATCCCTCCGTCTAGGTGTATAAGGGCATAGTTAATATTACTTAATAGTATAGCCAACTGTTGACTATAAGAAAGTGCCATGTCATCTGTAGCCAACATTATAACAATCGATACTCAAAACTAATTCTTAAAGATCATTTCTTGCAAAGCACAATAAGTGTTATTTCTTCACAAGTTTTGGATGCAGGTTGAACAGTTGAGCGCTTTTGTTTGCAAAAGATACCTTTTATCTATTTCACCGGATGTTTGTGAGCTCTAGAGATGAAATAATATCGAAGAAACCTATCGATACCGTTACACATGAGATGACCCCACATCCTTTGTCAAAATAAACAACTCCCGATCAATGCATTTCACTCTTGATTGCAGCAGACGGGCACCTTACTACTATAGATTAATGCGACCAAAAATTGAACTAACATTATATATAGTACGATAAATGCTGATGCATGTCACCTAAAATTATATCATTCAAAACTATGTTCAAATACGAATCCAACGATATAGTTTTTGTTGACATGCACTAACATTTTGTCGATTAAATCTTGATCAAATTCAATGGGGACTAATAAACCACGACCGATGTAGTACAAGTGTAGAGGCGGCGCTGCAGAGTCTCACCTCTCACCCTGCTTCTGGTGGCGTGATAAAGCCGTCATATCACAAAACCAACCACTCCCGGTAATAAGTGGCCTGGTAAAATAAGCGGACAAGCAACCATCACATCCCTTCATCTTTTTTGCATTTCATCTCTGCATTTACTTTCTCCGGTTCATCTACTTTTCGATCCTAGCTACTACTCCTAGGGCCAGTTCTTTTGGCGGCTTCCCACTTTTCCCACAAGACTAGTCACGGTGGAGAGTAACAATAAAGCGCCTCACTCATTTATTTGGGCTTCTAAACTACTACTCCGTCTGGTTTATTCCTCACCATTGTAATTTGTGCTAAATTTTGACCAAAGATTTAAGCGGTTTATTCCTCACCATTGTAATCCCTCTGTCTAGGTGTGTAAGTCATCTTACGAAAACCAAATAATCCCAAAACACTTAGGCGCGGTGCATTAACTTCTACCTCGTTTCTTGTTTCTTGACATATCAACCAATAAGAGATAAAAGTGTGCATGCTTTTAATGACTTGAGATATCAAACCACGACATGCGATGGTTAGTTCATTGCATTAGCGTTTCTCGTTTTCTCCTCCTCCTTGGTCACGATTGCACAGCCTAAGATGACTTACTCACCTGAGCGGATGGAGTAGTGCATGTGACATGCACTAACATTTCATTAGTTAAATTTATGATCAAAATTTGACCACAGTTACAATGGGGACCAATAAACCGGGACGGAGGTAGTAGTTATGGGATTACTAATCTAGAAGCCTAAAAGAACGGCCCTGGTACTCCTACTAGTAGTAGTACTCAAGTTGGAATTCAATTGCGACACAACTTGTTAGGCAAAAAATTCGATCTGAGGGTGTAGGAAGCGGTTTGGGAATTTGCATGCCTTTCCAACCGGTGAGATACTCCGTACAAAGTCTGACGGAGAAATAACCACAGAGAAGGAAGCTAAAATTAAACAATCAAGCGAGCATTTTGCATTTGTTTTGCATTGAATCGTTTCACAAGCTTGACTAGTGCTGTTTTCTACTTTTACAAAAACCGCATCGTAATGTTAAAATGTGCATTTGCACACATAAGTAATAGTAGTACTCCCTCCATCTAGGTGTATAAGTCTTCCCTCCTTCTTGGTCACGGTGCACAACCAAAGATGACTTATTGACTGGACGGAGGGAGTAACAATCTGCAAGCATATATCGAGAGAGGCGTGTAGTGCGATAGTATATAGTAAAGTTTGTGCTATATGCGTACTTGCAAAATGCATATGAATACACAAGGTTTCCAAACTTTCCCTTTTACATACTTAATTAAGGGCGCTAAAATTCATGAGCGTTCAGGATTTATCATTTGCGTCCCAAAACTAATGAGATCGCCTTACGAAACAAAATTATACTCCTCCTAAAAGCCACGGCGCTCGCGAGGGCGCTTGCGGCGCCACGAGTGCCACAGTGCGCGGCCGTTTCCCAGTAGCGCCGACACAGCGCCTCTTCCTCAGCCTCGCAACTTCGCGAGGTGCTGATTAGCGGCTTGCCGGCTGGCGAATCGCGATCTCACGGTGTGGTGATCCGGCGCAACAGGTACTCCTCCTCATTGAGCGTGCACCAGTCCATGTACCGTAAGCGTAGATGAGGCGCTTGGGCCGACTACACTCGAGGCGTCGGCGCAGGCGTCCTCCGCCACCCTCACGGCCCTCGCCGCGAATATACGCCAAAGAGCCAATTGCTTGACTCTCTCGGACGCGACATAGGCCTCCCGGGCAGCTTGTTCATGGTGCGCTTCTCTTCCTCGGCCTTCTTCTCCGCCTCTATTTTGGCGCTCTGCTGGAGGCAAAGCCTCCCCTGGCGACATCCATTTCTTTCCAAAGCTCCTCAAGGCTGGGGGGCTCGGCGAGCGGGCGGTGTTCTCCTCGTGGCGGGGGCAGGCGCGTCCTCGGCAGCGTCTTTGGCGAGATTAGGAACGAGCGCGTCCACCTCAGCGCGTTGGCGAGGCGGAACCTGTAGCGTCCTCCTCGACTAGTGGCGGCGAGGCAGCAGCAGCGCCTCGCGTCGCGGCGAGGCGGAGCAGCCGGCGCGTCCTCCTCGACTAGTGGCGGCGAGAATGGAGCAGCGACGCGTCGCGTAGCGGCGAGGAAGGAACACCGGCGCGTCCTCCTCGACTAGTGGTGGCGAGAGCAGGCAGCGGCAGCGTGACCGTCCGCCGCGGTGCAGCGATGAGGGCTCCTAGGGCTTGGGAGGCGATGCCATGGTGGTCGGCGTGAGAGGAGGAGGAGATAGCGATGAATGTGAGCGTGAGGAGGAGATAGCGATGTCGTGGGGCGCGGTATTTATAGCGAGCAATGGCACACCTCGTAAGATATGGTGAGCTGCGGCTTAGCTGCAGGTCGGTTGCGTCAGCGACATGTGGGCGAGACCCTGTTGGGCCCATATGTCGATGACCCAATCACCTCTGGTTAAGTAACAGCTACGTGGGCATATTTGTTGGAGTAAATTACAGGGGGGCGAAGGGTGGAAATATTGCTGGTCTGTGGATTGGACGGCGTGGGGAGAGAGTCATGCATGCAGATTTTTTTCACGGGGTGGAGTGGTGGGACTGCGGAGGAGAAGGAGAGTTTGGCGGGCATATTGTTTCCACACATGGAGAGGAAAAGATTTGGAGGCGAGCAGGCTTCCTGCAGGTATGGGAGCGGTGCATAATAAGTCATCTTGCATCTTTGGGCTAGGTATAGTCTCAAGTCATTAAAACATACCGCCCACACATGTTCATATTTCAAGGTGCACTAAATTATTGCATGCGATGATTAAGGCTGGCCATAATGGTGGTATCTTAGCTGGTATCATGCAAACAGGAATAGAAAACATCTTGATGTGGCAAAGAATTAAAGAAGAGAGGGGGTTAGAGTAACTAGTGTTCATGCATGCATTGGTAAACACATTTTTTGTGAAAACGACAGCACTAGTTGAGTACTTTTGCAGACTTCAAAAACTATTCCACGCCTCTACTATCTTGCTAAGAGTAGGTGAAATTTTTGAATCGAGCCCTTTAAACTAGAAGGGAGGTAGTGGTACTCTAATAGCTAACCTTGTTGTGATGACAAGATAGGACATAGCACGCTTTTGGGCGGAGGAACTAGTGCATTGTGCATTTAAGTTTTATGCGAAGTCAATGTACCTCTACTTTCACGGACTTATAGAAAAATGTGTCAACATTCACAATGTCAAATCAATATTTTACACTCATTATAAAATGTAGTTCTTATACTCATTATAATCAGTATTGTAGATATTGATATTTTTAGTATAAATTTGGTGCGTGGGATTTCATTGATGCTGTCAAAGCATGGAGAAGCGGAGCTTAGGGCTTACATTGCGGTCTCTACATAGGTATTTCTCTTCATAATCCTGTAATTTTAGAGACTGATTGCGCTTTTGTGGTAGCGTCTCTTGCATCGAGGGACTATGACAGGTCTGCTATCGTGACACGAAGATGAAAGCGTTGAGCATCTCGAAGTTGATCAACAATCTTCAATTGTCAAAGATTAGCCGTTCGGCCAATAAGGTGCACTTAATCGCTAAGTATAGCTTTGACAATAGATTAGATGGTATTCTTGTAAATAACGTACATACATGTGGTGAATATTATGTCGAATGAGTGTCTTGGTGTGGCTGGTTAATTAATATAAGGTGGTGTTCAAAAAAGTATAAATTTGGTCAAACACTTTGCAAGCGGTTGTGGGGAGTAAAAAGGACTAGAGGAGTATCATGCATGCGGAGTAGGCAAAAAATTGCTTGTCTAAAAAGGCAAAAAAAATAGCGGTCGAAGTCTCAAAGGCGTGACCCAGCGAGTGAGGCGAAAGGTCGTGGGGGCTGACGTTTGAAGGAATTAAGTGAAGTTACATCCGCAGCGCCGGCATGGCGTGCGAACAAGCAGAAGCTATACCGTCAGGCCTACGATATGGGTCTAGTAGACATGACATCTAGTGGGTCCCGCATAGTTCTCGAGAACTCTTTGGGGCTTGCATCCATTTATCCACCGGGCAAGCCAGCAACCCCATGCCGTTCGCACGCCCTACTCGTCCCCGTCTTCTACCTTACAACAGTTCGCTCCCAGCCGTCCCGTCCTTTCACATTAGTTCGCTCCCGTTTTTTTTGCGGGTACAACAGTTCAACTTCTCTAACCCTCCTCCAAAATCCATGGCCTCCCAAATCTCCATGGTATGCTGCTGAGTACCAGGTTAGAGCCATCACCGGCGATCAGTTCATAAATCATCTACACCGTGGATCCGAGATGGTGAAAGCATGGCTTGCTCGCTTCCTCGCATGTTCAGCAGTTCAGCGGATGAGTGGGTGCTGGGCTAGATGTTGAGTACACACAGTCTGGGATGAGAGAAGGATCTAAGGGCGAAGAGGGAAGAAGCCCCCGTGATCCAGGTTTGCGTACATAACGTTTGCTTGGTCTACCACATATGCCATGCCGGCGTTGAGTGCGAGGATTTTAAGAACTTCCTCAAGGACAAAAGAGTGAAATTCGTTCTTGTAGGCTTTAAGAACCGCAGGGATGTCTGCGTCGGATAGGTCTCGTTGTAGGCCAGCCCTTGATCTCGAAGAGCAAGCTGGTGTCCTCCTCTCAACCTTCAATGCTGACCTGGCAGCAGCCATGATTGATCCTTAAATGCGCTAAATGAAGAAACCTCATCACGAGTTTCATCATGCATGGGAGTCGAAGACATTAGATGAAGATCACATCACATGCGCAGCAATGGATGCCTACCTTTGTTTAAATATCTACAAGGGTTGGATGAAGAAGCGAGCCCAGTGTCGGTTCAAGCAAAGAAGCGTCGGCGAAGAGGAAGAGGAAGAGGGGCGAGGACAAAGTCGAGGATGTGGACTCGGACTCGAGTAGGTGGCGATGCCGTCGCTCATGCTGGTTCTCTGCGGTGTCAAGCGGACTAGTTGCTTAGTTTATTTTCAAGGGTGTGTTGTCTTTGAGGCCCGGCAGAACTATGTTTATGTTCTTTCTCGTTATTTGAACTCTTTAGTATGTACAATAGTACTAGTACTATGTCTTACTACTTTTCTTCTTGCAGTTGGTACTCTGCTCGTATCTTCGTGTTCCTACTATACTTAATACGTTCGTACTAGTAGTATAATTTGGGTCGGTCGATTTGTGAAAGAAGTTCGACGGGCGAAGGAAGAAAGGACGAGAAGAGGTGGAAGAAGCCCTTCTAGCCATCCATGTTGCATCAAGCGGCTCACATGAGTCGGTGACCAAAGTGCTCCTTCAGATTGCGGGATCCACGTGGCATTCAAGGTCTCGAAGGTAGATTCGCGTCCGCACCGGTTTGCGGGCTCTTGCAGCGACCGGCTTCGCCGCGACAGCCACCATCGCGCCTCCTCCGCGGCGGAGGCGACAATGACACGCTAGTTCCTCCTCGCCCGGCGTCTTTGGAACACGCGCTCGTCCTCCTCTTCGTACGCTGCGTGCATAGGCGCAGCTCCACCAGCTGCTTTCGCGTGCTTGGCGGTCATGGCGGCATCGCGAGAGGACTGCGGGCGGCGTGGTGGCGAGCCTTGACTTCATAGCACGAGGGATGGCGGCGACATGGCGGTGATGGGCGAAATTGTTGGCGGAAGCGGTAGCGCGGCATGCATAGCGGCGGCGGCATATTGATGAGTCTTGGCGTGTGGGAGCTTACTTTAGTTTTATATATAAGGTTGGTCAAACTTAAAATAAACCGTACTAGTACCGTAAACATTAGACTTAGGCAGCGCTTTTATTAGTTAGTACCACAGCCACGATCGGAATCCTGTGCAAGCGCGTGAACGCTGACGTGCGATCGTCGAGCAGTGCGTCACCGTGTCACGCTCGAAGGACATCCACCAAACCTTTTGTGTGTGTGAAAACAATCCTCGAATATTACTCAACTTTTTTCCTATGAAAGTTCTTGGCTGCAATATTTCCATATATTTGAATTTAGCTCGATTCGTGTTTATTTGGATTTGGGCGTTTTAGGTGCGCCCTAGTTTTTTTAATACTGATTTTGTGTGTGTGGTGAGAGAGAAGCGTGTGTATGTGTCCATATGTGTGTTGTGGCGGAAGGGCAATGTGGAGGCGGTGTGCGTGTGATCTGAGACATAGAGAGGTGTGAATGTGCAAATGATCATGCATGAGTGAGACATAGGCAGATGCCGATCGTTGTGTATACATGAGAGAGCGGTCTTCTAGTTTACTTGTGTGTGTGTGTGTGAGAGAGAGAGAGAGAGAGAGAGAGAGAGAGAGAGCAGGAGCATCGTAACACAACAACCATCTCTCTCATTTCGTCCATCCCTCATGCAGTGCATGCAACACATGCATCAGCAGCACATTTGACACCCTCACCGGCCCTGCCCACCTCAAGGCCCACACAATCTCTTCGTGAATACCCATTTCTCTCCTTAGGTTTGTTTTCTCTCAATATCGACACACACACACACACACACACACACACACACACACACACACACACACACACTCCCCAGGCACACAATTCATCCCCATCCAAGGTTATCTGGCGACCACTCTCGCTTGTGCTTCTTTGCACCCCAACATGCACAACACCTCAATCTTCAAAAGGGCATCGAGCAGATCGAAGGCAGCGACCACTGCAGCGCTAGAGAATCAGGGGTCATTTGGAGGCAGGGTGATGTGGCGACGGTGGTGACTCCTCCCCCACCCTCTCTCTCTCTCTCTCTCTCTCTTGCACAAAAGTACCAATCCCTCTCTCCCCCATAAAATTGTCAATCCCTCAACCCGAGATCCTTCCCTCTCATCCATGTTTTTCAGCTCTCTCATCAAACATGTTGTCTCTTCTCCTTCCACGTATCAGAATCCGGATGCTACGCATCTCATGTATAATACATGTATCCATCTTTCTCCACAGACCTAACTTCTTCCTCTCTCTCTCTCTCTCTCTCTCTCTCTCTCTGTCTCGTTAGGTTTGTCTCCTACTCTCTAGTCCACATACATACAATCTTTCCGCCCTATCTGCTCCATCTTCAAAAGCTCTCTCTGCGTTTCATTCACACATTGGGATATGTCAAAATGTTGCTTCTATAATGGCTGATGTAGAGTTATGGTTGTTTTGTTGCATCCTACAAAGTAATAACTATGAAATGCATTTAGATTCTCATTTGATTTGGGATTATGTGAGTTTGAGCATGTTGTGAAGTACTATAGACCTTGTATACATCTTGGGATTCGACAATGATTGTAACTATTGAATTGTATAGACCATTACATTCGAAGTCAATAGCCTAATATATTTATTTCACAATTTCAACAAATGATTAGTTCACTACAAACTAAGAAAACAAATGTGTACTCCCTCCGTTTTTATTTAAGTCTGCGTATTAGCATTGGTCAAAGTCAAGTTTTGTAAACTCTCAAAAAGCTTATAACAAAAAATATTAACATATACAATAACAAATAAATACCATTAGATTCATTATTGAATGTACTTTCACATCATACATATTTGTTATGGTAAATGTTTATATTTTCTATAAACTTAGTCAAACTTTAGGAAGTTTGACTTGGTCAAACCTAATATGCGAGTTTACTACTACTACTAAGCTAGTTGCTTAGCGAATCACTCAACCGCCACACGGGAGTCGGTGTCACAAAATTTTGAGGTCGTGGGGAAAATCTCCGCGACCCTGATTGAGCGATGGGAAGTTACCATCATAGCCTTGGAACAGGCCTACGGATGGCGCTTGGTAGGGGCTGTTTTCGTAACCAGTTCACCCTACCCAGCCAACCCCACCCGGCACCCAGGTAGTACACTGAATACTCCCATTTTCTATCCCCACATAAAATAGACTTCTCCATGGCACGCTTGCCTTCGTGCTCCTCCCTTTACATCGGCGCTTTTCGTCCACATGCGGATCTGCCTCATCGGCGACCTCGTATGCCCCTTTGGAGCGGTCCACCGTCGTCGTCGTACAGAGCCTCTTCCCGGCATCGTCTTCCACGGTCTCGGATCTGCTTCCGGAAGCCGGCGTAAGCGAGAAATACCACCGTCGTGGACAATGGCGACTCCGTTGCCGACCATGACTCACAGAGGCCCCGCGACCATCGTTCTCCTCCTCGATTGGTAATGTGTGTATTGAATCACTTAGCGGTACATGTGCAGTTCAATTTTGTTCATACCTACCCTTCAAATTTCACTGGGTGCTATTGTTCCGTAAAAGTAATTGGTTATAGCCTCCATTGTCCAACAGAATATCAGCTTGTAATTGTGTATCGCTCTGTATCGTGTTGTGCTTGGGTAGGTTTTCATACGCAACCAGATAGTGTGGCAAATGATGGAAAGGTTTTTAGAACTAGCAAGATGCCCATCGTTGCATGCATCAAGATGCATTGTATGAGTAGTTTATCTTGTGGGAGAAAAGGATGAGCGAGGAAGGCCTTATTTACAAATCTGGAGAGGGTATGGGTATCTTTTGCAAAATTCCCATTTGTTTCCTTCCTATCATCGGATATAAATCGGATGACCTATATTGCAATAAAAAAGTATAGAAAAAAAAAGTAGCGATAAAGGAAGTAGAGATAAATATTAAATATTAAATATTAAATAAATATAACAGAGAAGAGAAGTAGAGATAGCGAGAGGCGTCGGGAAAGGATCGCGTGGGGAAAAAGCGGCGGGCGTGCGCTAGGTTTGGCCTTGTGGCGTCCGTGGCTTTATAAAATCAACGCCCTCCACGCTCTGTGCCTTGCCACCGCTCTTTCCCCGCTCTGTGCCTTGCCACCGCTCTCTCCCCGCTCTTTTTCGCCTCGCCGCCACCGCGCCACCATGCCGCCGCGTCGCCGGGAAACTTGGGGATACCGCGGCTTCGTCGCGCCCTCGGCGGCTTCTCCGCCGAGATCCGGTTCCAGCGGGATGCGCCTCGGCCTCGGCAACAGACACGCCAGCGAGGCCGCCCGGCGTGTGACGGCGGTGTGGCGCCTCCGGTGGCCTCATAGAACATTGAACTTCCCCAACGTGCGGCGGGGAAGCGGCGCGGGAGCTCGCGCCTCTGCGCGGCTTAGCACCGGCGAGGATCGTCGCGACAACCGGGAGGCGGGAGCACCGTCTCGGCATCGCCGAGATGGGCGAAGCCATGGCTGTGGCGCCAACACTTCCATAGGACATCATCAGCAGCGCGAGTTCTCTGGCGCGCAAAGGAGGCGGAGGGCGAAGCCTCTCGGGAGGCACGCGTGGGAGAAAAGCGGGCGCTCAATTCAACATGAGGCTAGGAGCAGCGTGCATACAGGAATCCGGCGGCGATCGGTATCTTCACGCCTCTGATCGGGCGTCGGAGGAGGACATCACCAGGAGGAGTCGGACGGACGAGGTAGTTGAATTATCTTTTTATCTATCTATCTGAGAACTATCCTCTACTCTCTAGTATCTACTTCTCGATCTCAGCCTTTATGGCGCTTTTTTAAAGCGCCCCGCGTTGCTTGATTCTGTTGGAGATGCTCTAACATGGCGGGCAGAGTGCTTTAATGTTGCCCACAAGATGCACAAGTATTACTAGTAGTATATTTTTCTTGCCATGTTGAGATTTTAAAACCACAGTGCGAACATGCGGAGGAGCAATGAAGACCAAACACGGGATATTGGGACATCTTCAAGGGCGTGGCAAGTTAAAGAGGAGCTGCACGAACTGTAAAGCGAGCTTTGGTAAGTAACACCCTTTCAATTACTTTCGTGTAGCCTCGTGTTCTTGATGTGTATATGTTGTAGTTTACATTTCTCTTAAGCGTGGTGTTCTTGATGTGTAATAAGAAGAGTCTTAATCGTCCTAATGCTTTTGTTTTTAGCTTGATGTAGGAAGTGGGTGTTCTCACCTTGTAGTCTGTTTTATTTTATTTTTCCTTTTGAATTCACTTCTCAGAGTTACATTTATCTGGCTTCTACTAAATGGATCTAGGTTGCTCGAGTATTGATCTAAAAAGTAACTTCATGTCGGGATGCAGTTCTGCGAGGAGGAAGTATGGTCAACCTCGAGATCATGTTTCCAAAATGAGGCTGGATTACACACAAGGTGCAGTTCCTAATGATCTTGGATTAGACACAAGGTGCAAATTCCCGAGATGATGTTGGATTACACACAAGCTAGGTGGAGTCGTCGCTGTTAGTGTCCTCGTGGCATTAGTAAAGGCTGAAAGAAAGCGTGCAGCAGCCCTTGAGAATGTAGCTGAGTTCTTGAAGAAGCGAAAAGAGCAATCGGATGCTCTCTTCACCCAAGCCAAAGAAGAGATGGAAGAAGCAGAAATAAGCTAGCGAGGCGAGAGCAGGCTAGGCGTCTCCTGCTATCTAAAACTGTTGTCAATACAAAATTTCCTTCATAATAGCTAGGTTCAAATGTTTATCCGATCGGCATGCTGTTGTGATGTCCGTGCATCTCTGATGTGGCACAAAATGTTTTTTGGGTCATGTAATAACAACAATTACTTTCCAAACAATAACGAGACGAAGCATTGGACATGGTATAGTTCACGCATAAGCCCGACATTCAAGTTCAACTTCCACATCAAACTCATGTTCACGAGATATCGCACATTCATACATAATGTCCACAACCATGATTCACTTCAAAGCCAAAAAAATGTGAGGAGAGTTATAAATAAAGAAAATCCTCTACTAGTTCCTGCTACCGTCTGAGCACAACAAGTCAAGACCATGCATAAATTAATTATATTTTAGTCATTTTTGTGTTCTAAAATGCCTGCCATTTCATGGAAGGGCGTGTTGCTTGCACTGCGTGCAGATTCAATGAAGGCGGTGGGGCAGTCTTAAGCTGGTTGCCTGCGGCGAGGAGGCATGTAGCCGGGACTGCGGCGAGTCTTGCCCTCTTGGCTGGGCGCGCCGGTTCAATGCCTGCGCTATGAGAGGTCGGCGTCCGTGTGAGCAATCACTCCCTCCAGTCCTTTTTGTTTGGGTATAACAAAATCTCGTTTTCCATTCACATTTTACAAGTAAAATTCATGGACAAACTTTGACCCAAAATACGATGGGGACTAGTAAACCAGAATGGAGGTAGTAGTTTTTTAATCAAAGAAGGTTTCCCCTTCGATTTTCATTCTTGAAAACCAGCATCTAAATCTAAACCATAGTATTTGCCCTAGAACTACCAGGTTCAACATCTGTAACATAAACCCATACAACCTCCATCAAAAAAAACCATACAACCATCGCCAAGGGAGTCGTAGTACTATGAATTCCATTTTCGCTCCATACCAATCGTTCTAAAACTACTTACTACTTATAACGCGCCATTGAAAATCGAACTCTTAACCCGCTAAAAAGCGATATTTTAAGCATGGCTACTCGATCTGTGGCAAGCTGGCGAGCCACAGCGCTCCAAGTCGTTCACTGTGGTCCCGACCATCAACTCCTCTGGATCAAATTATAGCGAGCTGACTATTCCTACAAAGGTGCTCCACCACGTACCGGTACCCTGAATGCAGCAATCGCGCACCTAGGGTTTTAGGGTTTATTTGTTAACGTCGCCTTTACATAACACTCATGTGTGAGAGATATCGAGAGGCCGACTGTGTGCGTGCACCTCTTCTCTTCGTATATGTACTCCACGTTTATGCGGTGTCCAAAAATTATAATAACTACTAGCAATGTGCCAATGCGTTGCCACACGATCAAAGTAGATTAATACATATTCACCGATTTGATAGAAAAAAGTCTAGTTTTGAAATATGTATATCACTAAAAATATGTTATGTTTCACTCAAAATATATTCCTTTGGCGGTTTTGATGAGATAAGGGAGGAATGTTGTTGGTTTCAAGATTAGAAGTGGTATATGTCTAATTTCTACTCTTACTAGCAAGATGCCCGTGCGTTGCGGAACATCAAGATCTTGTGGGAGAAAAGGATGAGCGAGGAAGGCCTTATCTGCAAATGTGGTGAAGAGTGCGGGTAAATTGCCATATTTTCCTTCCTATCCGTCGGATATAAATCGGACGACCTACATTGCAGGATGGGGCCACCATCATCACCAACTCTATTTTTATCCCTACTCTTATAAAAAGCATTGTCGGTGATGATCGTGTGCCTGCCATCCTGCAATATAAACGTCCGATCTATATCTGATGGATAGGAAGAAACTATAACAATTTGCAAAAATACCCACCCCTCTCACATTTGCAAATAAGGCCTTCCCTCGTTCATCCTTTTCCCCACAAGATAAACTACTCATACAAATGCATCTTGATGTTCCGTACAGCATGGGCATCTTGCTAGTTGTTGCAAAAAGCCCATGTGTGTGAGAGAGAGAGAGAGAGTGGAGGAGGGCCAGTGCATGTGTGACAAAGACACAAGGAGTGTGTGTGCGATAGGTATCGGCTTAAAATGAGGCGATAGTGTGTGTGTGCACGATCAGAGGCGTGTCTCAAGAAGGAAGAAAAATCTACATAGATACAAGGAGGCGGGAGAGAGACATGTATGCGATGGTGGAAGAGCAGTGTGCGGGTGTATAAACCTATCTAGAGGCTAGCTAGTCGATAAATGTTTGTGAGAGAAATACAGTCGGGTCTGGCGAGAGTTTGTGTGTGTGAGAGAGAGGCGGTGGTCGGGAAGGGAGTGGAAGCAGGAGTTGTGTGTGTGTGTGTGAGAGAGAGAGAGAGAGAGGAGGCAGTAGTGGGGTTGTCGATCGGTAAACAAATGAATAATGTCGATGCAGGATGGAGCGAAAAGGAGATGCAACAAATGTTGTGTCTCTGAGGAGAGAGAGAGAGAGTAATTTTAGTGGTATGAGTCATATGTAGAGACATATAGGGTGTGTGAGAGAATCCCATAGAGAAAGACAAAGTGAAAGGCAGTGGAGACCGTGTGTGTGGCGGTGAAAAAGAAAGCTTAGGTGCAGAGTGATACGAGAGAAGCAGTAGAGGCGTGAGAGATAATGAAAACCGTGTAATGTATAATGATAGGAGAGTGTGACACTTCTCAAGGGAGGCGTCGAGAGACCATGTTTGCGAGGATAGGAGAAACATGAAGTGGCGTCTTGGTGAGCTGGAGAAAAGAGAGTGATAGCTACGAAGGAGCATGCATGCGAGAGAGATGGGCGTGAAAGGAGTGAACAAAAAGGATTCAAATATTTGAATTGAGATGATGATACATGTAATCCATACTCGAACCAAAATTGATCTATCAAACATGCATACTCATATGAATTCATGCACATCTATGTTATTTAATATGTAGATTGATCCATACATTTTAGTAGAACATAATTTGGTTAAATTTTTTGAATTCAACCTTAAGATTTCGAGATCGTTGTATTTGTAAATCATATTATACATATAAAGGAGCAGAATTCTTTGTTGTGCTTTTGAAAGTATATATAAAAATGATGTATATAGAATGTAATTCCAATTGAAAATGGATCCCTTGAAAAAATAGAATACAAGCGGGATTGAATTGAGTTGTACAGATAGCGTGCACTTTGCAAAATTTGAGCGAAGCGGGGAAAGTCGCGATAACACTTGAAACCAAAATCTGCGAGATGGAAATCACTACTGCCTATCCACCTTACGCATAAAGCCTATCTGTTGGATTTCTATAGGTTTTGATAGGGGTAGGTTTGTAATTTCATACGGTGGGCGCCAAAACGGTGGGCGTGTGTCCTCGGCGAAATCGACTCCTCCCGATTCATATTCATACGGTGGGCGCCAAAAACAAACTCTCGTTGGCAAATATTGGTGTATCTGAGATTACCGTCCTATCCCCAACCGACTAATGTTCTTTGTGATGTAGTAGAAATTTGAAGCAGGGGCTAAGTTTGTAAATTTCCTCGCATTTGAGACAAGCGCCCTGAATACATGGTTCCCCTTCCTCTCTACCTCCCTTTTCCCCATTAAGTACTCCGTGGGCGCAAAACACCCTCTCCACCCTACCCTCCTCCGTCCGTCGCCGTCCACCACCCCATCCACCCGTCCTCCTCCACCATGCGGGCTGATACCCGATGCCACCGTCCATTACAAGAGATCGACCTCTCTCATCCACGGCTTGGACGGGATCCTTGCATCCGTCCTCTCGCTTCATCCGCCGTCGTCCACCTTGCGCGCGCGCTCCTCTGACCGTCTCGTCCACGCGCCCGCCGCCCTGTCTACCCTCCTAGATCTGCTTCCACGCCGCCGACAGCCATCGCTACCTTGCACCGTCAAATTCTCAGCGAGATCGTACAGCGCTGCACAGGCGGTACTCTTTCGTATCTTCTCAACTTATTTATCGCAGCAAGAAAATAGATCGCCTTTGCTTTACTCGATTTCTTGTCTTGGTTGCGAAGTTGCCTTTGTCGGTTTGCACCTTGAGATCCGCCATGGCACGCTCAACACTATACTCCCAATGCTTATGGTATTCCCTTTTATATTCCACACTAGTTAAATCACGATAGACTAAATTTCAAAATTGGGTTGATCGATTTTTGAGCTCTTGAGTTCGCGGTGCGATCGAAGGGGCTCGGGTGGTTGTGGGGCCTCGCCGAACGAAGAAAACTCGACGCGGGTGGGGGTTGGGGCGGGGGTGGGGGTGGGGGTGGCGGAGGAACACATGCGATGGGGGCCGATGGTCCGGCCGGCGGCCCGTGCGGTGTTCTGTATGGGAAGAATCAGAGACGAGGAAGAAGAAGGGTTAGGAGACGTAGGATCTTCATCCAACCGCCTGAAATGGTCGAGAGACAGCTGGGAGTTGCATTCTTAATGCGCTCTCGTTCATCATGTGTGGGCACTGCGCAACCAACATTTATTATCCAAAATCTGCTTGCTCTTCTTTACCATGTTCCTCTTCCGTTCTTCTTTAATATGTACTCTCTCCGTTCCTAAATACAAGTCTTTGTATAGATTCCACCATGGACTACATATGGAGCAAAATGAGTGAATCTACACTCTAAAATGTATCTGGATACATCGTATGTGATCCATAGTGGAAATCTCTACCAAGACTTATATTTTGGAGCGGAGGGGTATGATAATAATCTGATATGTTCCTTGTCTTGAAGATGAGCAGGGACATTTGCGATGTAGAGGTCTATCTGATCGGTTGTGATGGACACTTTGAGCCTCTTTGATTCGTAGGATCTTGTAAACATAGGAATAGGATTTGTAGTGGCCTGCCCTTGAATCCTATAAGAATAACAAGAAATGCGCGGAGTTGTGTAGCCTTTGAGAGTTACTTGATATTATGATTGCCGCACCTTCACTTGAAGAGAGCTGGTATCGAAGCCTTTCTAGCCGTCTGGCAATACTAGCACATATATTCCAGCAAGTTCCACTTTGCTGATTTTACTCTGATGCTTAAGGTTTTCTGTTATATCTACACTATGATCTGTGTAGCTGCTTTGTGTCGCACTAGCAGCAGTCCACTCTTGAAGCTAAACACTGCAATGACTTACAAAATTGGCACCAAGGCATTGAGTGCCATTCGGATGCAATGAAACTCATCGCTCCCCACTGTTGATTCTTGTTAGAATATGATCCTAATGACTATTCTAACCTCGAGGAGTCAAAGGCGGATGGCCTGTCTGTTCACCCATCAAGGTGCATGTTCTAATTTGGCAATGTTTTATTGATTGCGGGTATCTTGCATATGTTGTCTTGCATTTCTTCTACTTTGTTGCACCGCCATCTGATTAGTTTACTCATCATATATGTCGAGATGCCATGCCCATCCATTATCAATACATATTCCATCTGTCATCATACCATGTTTTCCACTCAAATGTTGTTCTTGTGCATCGGACATCAAAAGGAAGAGGGTGATTGCGAACCTGAAGGAGCACCAGCAAAGTCCTTGAAAAAGCGTGGTGGTGTCGAATCGACATGACACCCACTTATATTGGATGTACAACCGGTGACACAAAGCGTAGGACCGACTCCGGTGATTTGTACCCATACTTCCTTGGCACACCACTAGCCCCACCCACGGGACATGCACTCCGACCAAAAGGTATACCAATTTCATTTGCCATAGCACCAGCTGTACCACAAAAAAATCCCTCCGACAAAAAGTACAGCAAGTCCACCGCCGAAGACCTATCCCAAGCTGGAGAGCGGCCAATTCCTGCGATTGGAACCCCATTCCATTTATTCCCAGTTTAAAGACAATGCTTTCAATGTTGTTAGGGACTACGTGCATATATTCCCATCATGGGAAGATTATTGTGAAGACAAACACCATTTTACATCTTCTGTCCAACTTACGTGTAAGTGCTATTATTCATGGTTATTATTTTTCTGTTTTACGCTGATTGAACACATCAATGATTTACATTACATTGTTGTAACTAGGCGAGGTCAATCTGGATAGTCATGATGAGCAAAGCTTGCTTGTGCTTTTCAAGGAAGCATTGCAGCGATGTCGGTGTTACTGAGGAAATCACACTTTGATGGCAAGTCTATAAGCGAATTTCGGTGAAGTCTCTTGTGCTAAATTTAGAAGACATTGAATGGAAAAACCTTGTTATGCCCTGGTCTCGTTCGGGATGAGGTCTTGTCTATGAAATCACATGACAATTTGAACTTCTACTTTTCGCATGTGCCTTACGGATCTTTTTGCGGAAATCTGCTCGAAGAAGAATTCGGTTTGACAAAACGACAGGATATCATAAATATGCTGCCTTGCTTTTCTCTTGTTAGTATCATTGTCTGTATCTTTGTACTTACATACATACCAGTTCATTATGTGACAGCGGTATGCATGATAGCTTGCTTATCAATTGTTAGCTCAAATTATCGATTTGTATGAATGGTTACATTAGTGTAGAATATATCCAATGCCAATGTTTTTTAGCTCTGCATTGTTCTTGTAAGTACATGATGTCCTTTATCGATTGTACTTATAATGACGAGTAGTTGTTCATGTACCATCACTCCATGCTTATTTTCCTTTGCCCTCCATTTTCTACACATCGGATCTATATTTACTCTTACCATAAGGTTGGTCTTGAAGAAGTTTAGCTGTGCATTGCTCTTGGCTGTCCCTTTTGCTGTCGCTGCACTTACATTTATAGCTACTTGGTTATGTAGCATCACTCTTCATCTTATCTTAAATATTCTCCATTTTTCAAATATTATCACATCTATATTTACTCTTAACAAAATGTAGAATAAAGGCAATGCTTTTGAAGAAGATTACGTGGTAAACTTCTTGAATTGCCCCCCCATCAGCATGGACAAGGCCTTTATAGAGACTGTCTTCACCAATAATGTAAGTTTGTCCATCTCAAGCCTTCAAACTTTGTTGTATATATTTGGTTAGGCATGGCTGAAACAACTGTTTATTGTTGGTGTTTGCATCAAATTGCTTGTTTAAAGTTTATTATGTAGTTCATAAACAAAAGTTTGTCCTTTCTCAATTTAAGTTTTCAGTTGTACAACCAAGTTCCTTCTTCATACCATGTAAATTAAACTATCTGAGCAAGTGATCTTCTTTTGCCTTTGCATGTATGCTACATTCTTCATTAAGTAATCCGGTGGTGTGGTGAACCTACCCACTATAGCACAATGTCATATTCTGCAATGTCTTAACTATGAACAATGTCATATCATTCTACTATTATTTAAACCGTCTCTTTATTTGCCAATCTGAAATGGTATAAATTGACACACTAACCATTGATACTTATGAGTTCTTGATCGTAATCCGGTGGTGTCGTGAAGCTGCCAACTCCTTCACAATGTCATTTCCTGCCATGTCTTGACCTGAACAATACCATATTGTGTTAATGCAATTTTAAACTGTGTCACTTTATTAAATCGATGAAATGTGATGAATTGTCAGCACTTGATACTTTTATGTGCAAAATCATCATCATCATGCCTTGTTTATCTTTGAGTGAGGAAGATATAAGTGTTGAACAAGCTTGATCTCATCATCTTGCTTTCATTTGCTTCTGCTGCAGCTCCCAGGGAGGCTAACCTTTCTTGAACTCTATTGAAGTGATGTCGGTTTTGTATATGTAAGTGCATCTAGTGCCCCTTAGTGATTTTGGTGTATTGAAGACTTATAGGTTAAGGGACTAATTTGTTTATGAGTGTACACAGGTCTATAAGTCTATGAGGAGTTTGATATTCTGAGAGAAAGTCGACCCCTAAAAATGAAGTTCTTGATTGAAGACTTTGATATTACGAAGACTTTACGAATACTTGAAAGTGAAGAAATTGGTGTGACCTTGAAGACTTGGTATTCATTTAAGGAACAAAGCGTGAAGACTTTTGTTTTCGTAGTTTCGTTTTCTCTTTCTTGAGTCATAGGAAACACCGTACTATTAAAGGGGTCGAGAAATACTAAGGAAAAATTTCCATGTGATGCTCAACTCAAATCCTACACCTACCAATCCCTTGAGTGAAGCCTTTGGAAATCTCCTCTGATTCAGTCAATTTCTTGATGTGAGAGGCGAAGTTCTTACAGTACATTTGAGAATTTATTTTTGAGGAGTTAGGAATCGCTAGTCAGATTGCCTATATAGTGAGGAACATGATAGCCCTAAAGGAATTTGAGAGTCAAATTTCCGACCATTCTTTGTCTTGTCTTGACTGTCCCAAAATATCTTATCCACCTAACGGTCATATCATTGAAGGGCATTTATGTCTTATCATGTCGGGCTGCTCCCTAGGCTATAAATAGCCACCCCTACAACCACTAGCTGGTTGGCTGCTCGAGGAAAGCGACACTTGTCAATTAAGAGCATCCCAACCTCGAGAGGACTTTGGCGAAAATCATCGAGTGAGAAAAAGCCAAACCCAAACACCTACAAACCCAAAGTGATTGAGCATCGAAGAGATCGATCCTCGTGGATCCGGCGCTATTTACCTTTGAAGACTGCGCTTCTTCCAGACGGTTAGGCGTCATGGTCTAGAAACATCCAAGAGGAATTGTGGATCGCAGAGTGGCAGTGCAGTGAAGGTTTGGAAGTCGCTGAAGACTTACCACGAGTGATTGGGCCGAGTGCAGTGTGACCTTAGTTCAAGGACAAT
>JAHIAM010008805.1:0-13199 GCA_021605205.1 Aegilops longissima
CTTCGCAGCTCCTGCATTAGGCTCGCTCAGTTCTTCCTCCTCTCATGGGTTTTGTAACCCCTGCGTCCGAAATCCAGCCTTCCACAAGCGGAGCTGGCGTGCTCGTGTCCGTCCAGGGTGCTCAGGATTGCCGAGGGCCATTGTGAGCTCGTCCTTCTCCCTGTCTGGAACGAACTTCCCTTGCTGCGCTGCTTCGATATATTGCTGAAGCCTCTTGACTGGTATGTCCAATTGTTCGCCCGTCCAAATGCACTTCCCTGTTATAGGGTCCAAGGATCCGCCGGCCCCAAAGAACCAAGTCCGGCAACGGTCTGGCCAGTTCATTGTCTCTGGTTCGATCCCTTTATCATGCAGATCATTCTCAGCCTTGGCCCACTTAGGCCGGGCTAAGAGGTAGCCACCTGACCCCGCGCGATGGTGAAGCTTCTTCTTGCAGCATTTCTCTTGTTTGTCGCCGACATCTTTTTACTCTTTTCCGATGTCTTGTGGGCCACAAATGCGGGCCAGTCATCTTTGATCTTCTCATATTTGCCCTTGAATTCTGGTGTCTCATTATTTTCGACATACCTATTGAGGTCTTTCTTCCAATTCCTGAATAGGTCTGCCATCTTCTTGAGCAAAAGACTTGATTAATGGCTCTATAACTGGCTTCTCCGGATCATTCTCGCGGTAGGGTGAAATTTGACTTCAGCTCAGTCCAAAGATCATTTTTCTACATATAATTGACACAAGACACCTCGGGTCTTCGTTCTTAGGCTTATACCATTGGTGGATGCTGATCGGGATCTTGTCCCTAACAGAACCCCTGCACGAGCAAAAATGCCTTCTTTGTCCGGTAGGGTTCAATCGGTTGGCCGTCCGCGATTTGTATGATCTCAAACTTTTCATCCGAGCTCAACTTTTCTTCGGGCCTCGTCTCTTTACCGAAGTTGTGCTCGATCCGAGGGCTAGAAAAAGAACAAAGACGAGAGTTAATTAATATGTACATATATACCAAAACAATGAATGCATCAATTAGCTAGTCAGACAGGCTTAACTAATATATATACCTGGCGGACTCGGTTTGGTGATCACCGGAGCCGCCCTCACGGTCTACTTCTTCACCCTCTCCTTCTTGCACCAGCATTGGGTCATCGAGCCATGTAAATAGCCAGCTGCTTCTTCACCCTCTCCTTCCAGGACCATCGTTGTCGTTGAGAAACATCAACGAGCAGACGCATCACTTCCTTGTGCGATTATGTCCCTCAACAACGCTTCTTGTGCTTCGTCTCGGGGTGTCCATAGTTTCTACAAATATTTACAACATGGCAATTATTATTCAAACATGACAGATATGGATATATTAGTGGCAACGTAGAACTAGCTAGCCGAGTGAGGGGTGGCGTGCTATCGGGAGGGGTCGGCGCTCAACACTACATCTATGTCCCACAAGTGACGTGGGCATCGACGCCGCATGTGGGTAGAGGTCGTTGATCGCGTGAGGCTCAAGGGTCGAAGATCGCCGAGGGTCGGGAGGTTGCCTAGTGTCAAAGGATTCAACAAAACCATGTCTTCATTATTAGAGTACAGGTGCATGATGTGAAGCTCTCAAAGTATTTTGGAGCGAGTCCCAGATAGGATAATTGCTTTTTGGTACAAAGTTCAGCAAGAACCTTCGAATATCGTTATTTGAAAGGCCTTTGCTGAGATTCGAAAAAGGCAAATTATCCTATCAGGACTCCATTCGAATAACTTTGGAGGACTTCACGATCATGCCATGGTTACTTCCGGCTAATGATGAAGCCATGGATTTCTTCAATACTTTGACACTATAGGAACCTCGACCTGAAACCTTCGACCCTTGACCCTTAACGACCCTCGACCCTCTACCTAGTTCCCGACCCTCGACCCTCGGCGATCCTCGACACCTCGTTATATCGACAACGCGCAACATACATCCTCGACACCCTTAACGCAACAAAAAGGAAGAAAAGAGGAAGAAGGAAGAAGGAAGAAGAAGAAGAAAGAAGAAAAAAGGAAGAAGAAAAGAATAGAGAAAGAAGAAAAATAGAATTTTTTCTATTAATTCTATTTTTCTTCTTCTCCTCTATTCCTTCTTCTTCTCCTCTTCTTTTCTTCTTTTCTTCTTCTTATTTATTTCTCCTCTTCTTCCTCTCCCTCTTCTTCTCCTTTCTTCTTCTTATTTATGTCACCAAAAAATCTATCAACAGAAAAAAACCTAACTTTTCTAAAATCTATCTTTTCCATATATGAAAACATTAATACACATATGAACAATAAATACATATATGAACAAAAACATGCTCTGAACAATTTTGAACATTACATACACATAGCCACATACATACACATATACATTATATATATATATATATATATATATATATATATATATATATATATATATATGAACAAAAACTAAACTAATAAAAATGAAAAAACAGAGCTATATATATATATATATATATATATATATATATATATATATATATATATATATATATATATATATATATACATTGAACAAAAAAATTAAACTAATAAAAATGAAAAAAAAGCCGTGTGTGGCGGCTCACAGTGGGCCTGAGGCGGGCGGACGACGAGGGAGCTCAGGCGCTGTGGCGCAGGCAGCGGCAGACTGCAGGGCAGACGGCGGAGGCGGGCTCGGGAGGACAGCGGCTCGGGAGGCAGCGATGACAACGGCGGCGCGGCGCGGCGAAGGCGGAGCGGCGTCGGGGCAACTGGCGGCGTCGATGTGCTCGGCGTCGTCGGGGCAACTGTGGCGATGAACTCTGCAAAACTGCGAAGTGCTACTTATATACAAGGAGCATTGGTCCGGTTCGTGGCACCAACGGGACTAGTGCCTCTTAGTCGGTTGGTGCCACGAACCGGACCAAACCTCTTTCAGCAGCCCAAAGGCGGGAAGCGAGGCCTTTGGTCCCGTTGTGGCACCAATCAGACTCTGAGGGGCATTAGTCCGAGTCGTGCCTGAACCGGACCAATCGCTTAGTCCCGGTTGGTGCCACCAGAGGGACCAAAACCGCCTGCTGCCCAGCAAATGTTTAGTCCCACCTCGCTAGTTGAGAGAGCTCGAGTGTGGTTTATAAGCTGCTGCGCCACCACTCGAGCTCCTCTCAACTGCAGCTTCGGCCTAACCTGCTATCTCTGCACGTGGGCCTCTTGGGCCTCCAGGCTGAATCTGGCCCATGGTAGGGTTTCTAGTCGTATTCAGGCCGTGGGGGCCCGATGGGTGGCAATTTTTTGTTTTTTGTTTTCTTTGTTGCTTTATTTATTTTATTTTGTTTCTACTTACAACAAAATACTTATTGTTGCTATTTTATTTTTTCCAGTTTTTGGTTTTGCTTTCTGCATTATTTATTTTTGTTGTTTTTGCTTTATTTTTAATTCTTTTTTGCTTTTAGTTTTAGAAAAATTATAAACTTTCTGTTAGTGCCATTAGTTTTCAAATTTGAAAACACTTTTTTGTTTTCTTTGTTGCTTTATATATTTTATTTTGTTTGTACTTACAACAAAATACTTATTATTGCTATTTTATTTTTTCAAGTTTTTTGTTTTGTTTTCTACATTATTTATTTCTTTTGGTTTTTTGCTTTATTTTTTAATTCTTTTTCCTTTTAGTTTTAGAAAATTATAAACTTTCTATTAGTGCCATTTGTTTTCAAATTTGAAAACACTTTTTGCTTTATTTATTTATTTTATTTTGTTTCTACTTACAACAAAATACTTATTGTTGCTATTTTTATTTTTTTCAAGTTTTTTGTTTTGTTTTGTTTTCGGTCAGTCTCCCTCATACCTGATTTAGGGAGACCTATCTTCATAAGGCTAGGAATGAAGTCAAAAACTATATAAAAACTACTCAGAAATAAATAGAAGAAAAATAGTTGTGATTAACTTTACTAAAAAATGAGCATAGATGCTTATTTTTAATGACTTATTACAACTCAGAAAAAAAGAAAAAAATATAGCAGAAAAGAAAAAATGAGCATAGATGCTTATAGAAAACTCAACCTAAATTCATAATAAATTTCTACTAACTTCAGAGAAATTCAGTATGAATTTAGGTTAAATTCTATATAAGGGCATCTATATTCATTTTGAGAGGAGCTCAACAAGGCGAGAGGGAGGGGCTTATAACTGGTGCAGGCCCCTTCGGTTGGCGAGGTGGGACTAAACTCTGGCTAATGAGGACCAACCCTTTAGTCCGGTTGCTGGCCTGAACGGTCTAAAGGTCAGCCTTTGGTCCCGTTCATGCCACCAACCGGGACCAATGGTGGTGGGCAGAGCCAGGCCCATTGGTCCCGGTTCGTCCCACCAACCGGGACCAAAAGGTCCGACGAACCGGGACCAATGGCCCACGTTGGCCGCCGCCCCCGGCTCTCAAACGGGCAAATAGCTCCATTGGTCCCGGTTCGATTGAACCGGACTAATGGGCTGAACGGCCTGGCGAAGCCCTGTTTTCTACTTTCTGTTTGTGCCATTAGTTTCTTTGAAATTTATGTGAATCACAAGTTTGTGAGCTCAACAAAGGCGTGTAGAGGGACGGGCTTATAAACGGTGTGGCGCCCTTCGGTTGGCGAGGTTTTCAAATTCATAGTTTTCAAATGAACTCTGAAAAAGTTGGCATATCATGTGCATATACAAAATGGACAATGGTATCATACTAAATGCTTACAAAGTTGGCATGGTATCATCATAATAGTTGCGGAGAAAGTCTTCACTTTTTCTTCGCTTGTGTCGTTTGCTTATTGTGCGTAACCATGGATAATCTTCATCGTTTATCGGGATGCTTGGGTCAGCCTTGACTTTGAAGGGAATTTCATGAAACTTTTCATACTCTTGAGACATTCATCTTGCCCTCCACTCCGGATGTCCTTTTCCGAAAGAACTATGTGGCGCTTTGGCTCATTGTATGATGTATTAGCTTCCTTATCTTTTCTTTTCCTCGGTCCGTAGACATGTCCTTCACATAGATAACCTGTGCCACATCATTGGCTAGGACGAGCGGTTCGTCGTGTACCCAAGATTTTTCAGATCCATTGTTGTCATTCCGTCTTGTGGGTCTACTACCCTACCTCGACAGATTGACCCACTTGCACTTAAACAAAGGGACCTTAAAATCTACTCCGTAGTCAAGTTCCCATATGTCTACTATGTAACCATAATATGTGTCATTTCCTTGTCGGTTGCTGCATCAAGCGGACACCGCTGTTTTGGTTGGTGCTCTTTTCATCTTGGTCAATCGTGTAAAATGTATTCCCATTTATCTCGTATCCTTTCCAAATCATTACAGTCGAAGATGGTCCCTGGACAACAAGTAAAGCTCATCACAAACAGTGCTGTCACCTCGAGGCGTGTTTCCAACCAACTTCGAAAGTCTGATGTGTTCACATGTAATCCGGTTGTCGCCTTTGCTCCGGTGTTTGGGCGCAGATGTTCTTGTGTTCATCGACATACGGGTCACCAAGGTAGAGTTCGTAGAACTGTAGTGTGCTTGAGACCAAGAATATCCGTCCTGCATATTATTGAGTCCCTTCCAAGCGTGCCTTTTCGATCAGTCTCCCCTCATACCGCGATTTAGGGAGACCTATCTTCTTAAGGCCAGGAATGAAGTCAACACAAAACCCGATGACATCCTCTGTTTGATGGCCCATGGAGATGCTTCCTTCGGCCTAAGCGATTCTGAACATATTTCTTTAGGACTCCATGAACCTCTCAAAGGGTACATATTGTGTAGAAATACGGGCCCCAGAATGACAATCTCGTCGACTAGATGAACTAGGGCGTGCGTCATGATATTGAAGAAGGATGGTGGGAACACCAGCTCAGCTCGACAAGACATTGCGCCACATCACTCCTTAGCGTTGTGCGATTTCTGGATCGATCACCTTCGAGATATTGCATTGAGGAATGCACATAGCTTCACAATGGCTAATCGGACGTTTTCGGTAGAAGCCCCTCAATGCAACGAGAGCAGTTGCGTCATAATCACGTGGCAGTCATGAGACTTTAGGTTCGGAACTTTTCTCGGCATATTTATTATTCCCTTTATATTCGACGAAGCCGTCGGGACCTTCATCTGAGCAGGCATTGAAAGAATATTTCTTTCTCTTCTTTAGATAGGCGTAGCTGGCAGGCCCTTCATCTTGCTGGAGGCATGCCCTCTTTTTCGTCAAGCGTTGCAGGTCCTCTCGTGCCTCAGGTGTATCTTTTGTCTTCCCATACATGCCCAAGAAGCCTAGCAGGTTCACGCAAAGGTTCTTCGTCACGTGCATCACGTCGATCGAAGAGCGGACCTCTAGGTCTTTCCAGTAGAGGTAGGTCCCAAAATATAGATTTCTTCTTCCACATGGGTGCGTGATTCTCAGCGTCATTCGAACAGCTAGTCCGCGGGACCCTTTCCAAAGATTACGTGTAAATCATTGACCGAGCAAATGCGTGATCACGATCGCGATCGCGGGCTTCTTCCGGTGATCTGCCTCGCCTTTGAAATGCTTGCCTTTCTTTCGACATTGATGGTTGGTCGGAAGAAATCGGCGATGGCCAGGTACACATTCTTCCTGCAGCTTCCGGTATATACTATCGGTGTCAAGTAAACAGTGCGTGCATCGTGGTATCCCTTGTTTATCGTCCTGAAAGGTTCTTGAGCGGGCCAATCGTTGATGGTCACGAACAACAACGCCTTTAGGTCAAATTCCTCCTTTTGTGCTCATCCCCGTCGTACACCGTTTCCATTCCACAGCTGTAAAAGTTCTTCAACTAATGGCCTTAGGTACACATCAATGTCGTTGCGGGTTGCTTAGGGCCTTGGATGAGAACGGCATCATAATGAACTTCCGCTTCATGCACATCAAGGAGGAAGGTTATACATACATAGAGTCACGGGCCAGGTGCTGTGATTGCTGCTCTGCTCCCCGAAAGGATTAATGCCATCTGCGCTTAAAGCAAAGCATACGTTCCTTGGGTCCTTTGCAAACTCATCTCAGTATTTTCTCTCAATTTTTCTCCACTGCGACCCGTCAGCGGGTGCTCTCAACTTCCCGTCTTTCTTACGGTCCTCACTGTGCCATCGCATCAACTTGGCATGCTCTCCGTTTCTGAACAGACGTTTCAACCGTGGTATTATAGGAGCATACCACATCAGCTTCGAGAACCCTCTTCCGGAGGCTCGCCGTCAACATCACCGAGGTCACCTCGTCGATCTTATACGCAATGCACGCATACCGGGCATGCGTTCAGATCCTTGTAGGCACCGCGATAGAGGATGCAGTCATTAGGGCATGCATGTATCTTCTCCACCTCCAATCCTAGAGGGCATCGACCTTCTTTGCTGCGTATGTACTGTCGGGCAATCGTTATCCTTTGGAAGCTTCTTCTTCATTATTTTCAGTAGCTTCTCAAATCCTTTATCGAGGCACAACATTCTCTGCCTTCCATCTGCATCAATTCGATCGGTCCGAGCTTTGTGTTGCCATATTCGCAATTGGGGTACAACCCTTTTGTGATCCTCTAACATGCGATCGAACTTCAGCTTCTCCTTTTGACTTTCGCATTGTGTCCTTGCATCGACAATGACCGCGGAGATCATCATCATCGGGCACATCGTCTGGTTCCTCTTGATCTTCAGCAGCTTGCCGTTGCAGCACCATCGTGCACATCGTCCGTTGCATCTTGATGTTCGGTAGCATCACCGTATTCAGGGGCACATAGTTGTCATCGTACTCTTCTTCATCGCCGTCTTCCATCATAACCCCTATTTCTCCGTGCCTCGTCCAAACATTATAGTGTGGCACGAAACCCTTTAAAGCAGGTGGGTGTGAAAGATTTTCCGGTCGAGTAAGACTTCGTATTCCACATATAGGGCATGGACAACACATAAAACCATTCTGCTTGTTTGCCTCAGCCACTTGAGAAAATCATGCACCCCTTAATGTACTCGGAGGTGTGTCTCACCGTACATCCATTGCCGGTTCATCTGCGTGCATTATATATAATTAAATGTGTCAAAAATCATTCTGAACATCATGAATAGATAATTATAAGTGACCAAATTAATAGAAGTTCATCATCACATAAAACCAAAGTACATACATAGTTCTCATCTAACAACATAAAGCTCTGCAGAGCATCTAAATTAATTAAACCATACATTGAAACTATGTAAAACATTTCAATGAGAAAACAAATCGATCATAATCGCAACCAAGGTAACAACTGATCCAACGGCATAATGATACCAAGCCTCGGTATGAATGGCATATTTTCTAATCTTTCTCATCTTCAAGCGCATTGCATCCATCTTGATCTTGTGATCATCGGCGACATCCAACATGCAACTCCAATATCATCTTCTCCTCCATAAGTTTTTATATTTTTCCTTCAAGAAATTGTTTTCTTCTTCAACTAAATTTAAGCTCTCCACAATAGGGTCGGTTGGAATTTCCGGTTCAACAACCTCCTAGATAAATAAAATCTATGTCACGTTGGTGGCATAATTTTCATAAACAATAAATGAACCAATAGTTATGAAAAGATAATATATACCACATCTGAATCATAGACAGGCGAGGGCCGGAGGCGGATACCAAAACCATCGCACTATATAAGATGCAATAATAAAAGTAAGAAAATAATACAAGTATCTATCTAAACATACAAGTAAGAATGTTTTTCCTTTCAAAAGAAGATAAGAACTAGAGGCTCACTACGGTGGTGTCGGTGATGAGATCGGCACGGTGATCGCGGCGGTGAAGCAGGGCAGGCGTGACGGACCGCTAAACCTAGATCAATCTTGAGGAAAAGCGGAGCTTGGCGGTCGAGCTTGGAGAGGAGAAACCTTAAGTCTGTGGCTCGGGCATTCCATCGAACACCTTGTGTGCATAGGAGGTGAGCTAGAAGACCACCAAGCCCTGTCCCCTCGGCGAAAAAGCGAGCGTGTGCTCTGCTCTTGCTGAGGGCTATATATAAACAGCACCATTAGACCCGGTTGGTGGCATGAACCGGGACAAAGGGCAGCCTTTGGTCCCGGTTCATGCCACCAACCGGGACCAATAGTGGTGGGCAGGAGCAGACCATTGGTCCCGGTTCGTCCCTGCAAGGACCAATAGGTCCGACGAACCGGACCAATGGCCCACATGGCCCGGCCGGCCCCAGGGCTCACTGAACGGGCAGATAGCTCCATTGGTCCCGTTACGATTGAACCGGACTAATGGGCTAAACGACCGGCAAAGCCCCTTTTCTACTAGTGTTTAGACCCGAGGAAGGGCGATAGAGAACTACAAATAGAAAGACAAGGGCTCACCAAAGAAGGGAAAGATGCATGTTCACGGACCCCTCATGTTCATGTCCTATCTTTGTAAATATCTGCTCAGGTATGTCCTTCTTCAACCTATATTTTTCACGTGTGTTCCTATTTTTCAATTACCTTGAATTTTTATTTCTCAAATAATTCTTTATCAGTTACATGTTCTTCTGGGCCAGATTGTTCTATCGTTTGGCTTGACTATTTACTTGTACAGAAAAGTGGAGCGAGGGATAGAGCATGACACTTTTCACGTGAAGTATGTCACGGAGTGCATGCGTGTGTGATAGAGTATGTGGGTGGATCAGTGGAGTGTATCTGTGTTGCGTTGTGTAAGTTGTGTTTTGCGAGTGAGAGAGTGGGGTGTGATAAATAGAAACAAATAGATAAGTGGGCCCACATAAGGTGTGTGAATATGCCTGTGCGTGCAATAGGGAGTAAGAGCATCTCCAGTCAAAATGTTCTTGGAGGCAAATTTCCAACACTTAAAAGTGCTTCTTGGGGCACAAAAAACATCCAACTCAATGGGTTCCCTAAAATAGGGCACTTTCAAACATCACGAACAATGTTTTGTAAAGGACATTACATTGATCATTTTAACTTTTAAACATCAAAACATTGCACAATTTAACCCTAAACACAAACTTCATAATCGACTTGATCACCCTAAATAAAAAAAGATCATTACTACTTCAAGCAGTCTTCCTGCAAGTAACCACTTCATACTTCATTCATCATGTCTCTATTTTGCCAAGATGCAAGTCGATATACAGCTGTTTTAGAACATCTTATAAAGTGAGCGGATCCCAGCATGCTTTGAGTTGTTCATGTCTCATCACATCCCATGAACCCCTAATTACCAAAAAAATGTCTGAAAATGGGGCTTCCACGATTCTTATGTCGGCATCGGGAACGCATGGCTGCAAAAGCTTGATTTGCTTCGAGACGATGCTAATGGCGTGCCATGTAGGCTAATTTGAGATGTTTGTGAGGTGGCTGAACTAGACATCTAGCTAAATGTGTGTAATGACCAATGCACGAAGATATATTCTATCTCAACATGCCAAACTAAACATATTTCTTGCATACTACGTGTCAAAGATACAAAATAGTGATGTAGATATAATATATTTGATCATATTTATCTAGTAAGCGACCTACCACGGATAATAAATTCCGGATGAGTTTTTTTATTAGTTGTTTCTTTCTTTAGGACAAAAAATCGCTCATGTACTTTTTTCACTTAACAATTACTACTATGCCAAGAAGATCAACCATGTATTGGAAGAGACCATCCAAGAAGAAGAGGCAACACAAGACAAGGAAGATCTCAACACAAGACATCGGCACCTACTTGCCGGCTCTCGGTGTCCTTTAGTAAAACATTTCAATGAGAAAACAAATCGATCATAATCGCAACCAAAGGTAACAACTGATCCAACGGCATAATGATACCAAGCCTCGGTATGAATGGCATATTTTCTAATCTTTCTCATCTTCAAGCGCATTGCATCCATCTTGATCTTGTGATCATCGCTACATCCGCAACATGCAACTCCAATATCATCTTCTCCTCCGCAAGTTTTTATATTTTTCCTTCAAGAAATTGTTTTCTTCTTCAACTAAATTTAAGCTCTCCACAATAGGGTCGGTTGGAATTTCCGGTTCAACAACCTCCTAGATAAATAAAATCTATGTCACGTTGGTCGGCATAATTTTCATAAACAATAAATGAACCAATAGTTATGAAAAGATAATATATACCACATCTGAATCATAGACAGGACGAGGGCCGACGGGGGCGGATACCAAAACCATCGCACTATATAAGATGCAATAATAAAAGTAAGAAAATAATACAAGTATCTATCTAAACATACAAGTAAGAATGTTTTTCCTTTCAAAAAGAAGATAAGAACTAGAGGCTCACTACGGTGGTGTCGGTGATGAGATCGGCACGGGTGATCGACGGCGGTGAAGACGGGACGGGCGTGACGGACCGCTAAACCTAGATCAATCTTGAGGAAAACGGAGCTTGGCGGTCGAGCTTGAGAGGAGAAACCTTAATCTGTGGCTCGGGCATTCCATCGAACACCTTGTGTGCATAGGAGGTGAGCTAGAAGACCACCAGCCTGTCCCCTCGGCTGTAAAAAGCAGAGCAGTGTGCTCTGCTCTTGCGCTGAGGGCTATATATAGCAGCACCATTAGACCCGGTTGGTGGCATGAACCGGACAAAGGGCAGCCTTTGGTCCCGGTTCATGCCACCAACCGGGACCAATAGTGGTGGGCAGGAGCAGACCATTGGTCCCGGTTCGTCCCACCAACGGACCAATAGGTCCGGACGAACCGGGACCAATGGCCCACATGGCCCGGCCGCCCCGTGGCTCATGAACTGGGCAGATAGCTTCCATTGGTCCCGGTTCGATTGAACCGACTAATGGGCTAAACGACCGGACGAAAGCCCCTTTTCTACTAGTGTTTAGACCCCGAGGAAGGGACGATAGAGAACTACAAATAGAAAGACAAGGGCTCACCAAAGAAGGGAAAGATGCATGTTCACGGACCCTCATGTTCATGTCCTATCTTTGTAAATATCTGCTCAGGTATGTCCTTCTTCAACCTATATTTTTCACGTGTGTTCCTATTTTTCAATTACCTTGAATTTTTATTTCTCAAATAATTCTTTATCAGTTACATGTTCTTCTGTGGCCAGATTGTTCTATCGCTTGGCTTGACTATTTACTTGTACAGAAAAGTGGAGCGAGGGATAGAGCATGACACTTTTCACGTGAAGTATGTCACGGAGTGCATGCGTGTGATAGAGTATGTGGGTGGATCAGTGGAGTGTATCTGTGTTGCGTTGTGTAAGTTGTGTTTTTGCAGTGAGAGAGTGGGGTGTGATAAATAGAAACAAATAGATAAGTGGGCCCACATAAGGTGTGTGAATATGCTCGTGCGTGTAATAGGGAGTAAGAGCATCTCCAGTCAAAATGTTCTTGGAGGCAAATTTCCAACACTTAAAAGTGCTTCTTGGGGCACAAAAACATCCAACTCCAATGGGTTCCCTAAAATAGGGCACTTTCAAACATGCTAACAATGTTTTGTAAAGGACATTACATTGATCATTTTAACTTTTAAACATCAAAACATTGCACAATTTAACCCTAAACACAAACTTCATAATCGACTTGATCACCCTAAATAAAAAAAGATCATTACTACTTCAAGCAGTCTTCCTCGCAAGTAACCACTTCATACTTCATTCATCATGTCTCTATTTTGCCAAGATGCAAGTGCGATATACAGCTGTTTTAGAACATCTTATAAAGTGACGGATCCCAGCATGCTTTGAGTTGTTCATGTCTCATCACATCCCATGAACCCCTAATTACCAAAAAAAATGTCTGAAAATGGGGCTTCCACGATTCTTATGTCGGCATCGTAACGCATGGCTGCAAAAGCTTGATTTGCTTCCAGAGACGATGCTAATGGCGTGCCATGTAGGCTAATTTGAGATGTTTGTGAGGTGGCTGAACTACACATCTAGCTAATGTGTGTAATGCACGAAGATCTATTCTATCTCAACATGCCAAACTAAACATATTTCTTGCATACTACGTGTCAAAGATACAAAATAGTGATGTAGATATAATATATTTGATCATATTTATCTACTAAGCGACCAACCACGGATAATAAATGCGATGAGTTTTTTATTAGTTGTTTCTTTCTTTAGGACAAAAATCGCTCATGTACTTTTTTTCACTTAACAATTACTACTATGCCAAGAAGATCAACCATGTATTGGAAGAGACCATCCAAGAAGAAGAGGCAACACAAGACAAGGAAGATCTCAACACAAGACATCGGCACCTACTTG
>JAHIAM010008807.1:0-13577 GCA_021605205.1 Aegilops longissima
GGAAAGAGGGGTCAAGACCACGTCGAGTTATTGGGAAGCCTTTGATGGAAGAGGAAGAAGAGATTGCTGCACCAGCACAAAGGCACCCAAGCTTATGGGTATGCTATAAGATCGGGGCTGCCACATCTAAGGGAAGCACCAAAGCTGCCCCCAAGGCCAAGTCTGCCAAAGAGGAATACCGGAGTATTCCAGCTCTTGAAAGAACAAGGCCCGATGCGAGGTTGCAGAAGAAGAAGATGAAGAGGACATGTTTTGAGGAAGCTCAACCAAGATACCAGGACCACAATGATGCCCATCCTTTCTTGAGGGATATGAAGAGCGGAAGAGACAATGAGTTGAGGCTATGGAGGATGACAGATCTGTGACCCGACCAAATCGGTCAGTCTACGTGTTTGTACCATCCCAAGATCATCTTGCCAACAGTTACATTGATGAAATAATCAAAGTTCAATCACACCTGAATTTATTACCGATTCTCATATCAGTCTTTATTACAATAGAATAAATTGGCGAAGGAAAACTCATGAAATAAACTAAATAAAGCTGCGGAGCGTAGAAGAATAAGCGAGTCCATCCGACTCCATAGGGCAATAATAGCGTGGATCGTAACCTCCTCGATCGGAATACTCCTCCAACATAAGGCGTTGCAGCCGTGTAGTCAGCATTTTGAATATGCCGGCAAGTCATGAAGAGAAATAACAATAAAATTACTAACACTATATGCAATTTGGCTGTGGGGCACTAAGTTTCATCATTTTGCAGCCAGTTTTCCCTACAATAAGGACTTGTTTGCAAATACTACAAAATGTTGGTAGTTATTGAGATGGTTCCGCCAACCAATGTCTCATTCCCAATTATTAAATAATAACCCCTCATTTAATTTATTAAGTTTGGTGTTGAGATATCGAAATACTCCAAGTTCCATAGGCTCAAATTGTCGTAACAGGACACGGCTAACCGATTAGATCTTCACTCTGCGGAGGTTTGGCTTTACCCAAGATTCGTTCCCTCCTTTAAGTCTTAGCACTCATGGTGTTGGAAGGCGGAAGACAAATAGGGTCTTCAGAAGAGTTCCTCCAGCCTTTCGGTACCCATCAATCCTACCATTCTTCTACATCTCGTAGCAGTCACCGAGTCACAACTAGGGTTGACCAAGCGAGCCCATAATGGCTTGCGGCTGCGGTAAGCTTCCGGTCAATGGGGTATACATCCGTCTCTTATGGCTGGGTGAAGCTTTCCGCAAGATGTCATGGCACTTCTCCATGCATCCCGGCCAACCACTGGTTTTCTCGGGATGCCGTCAACCGTCCTCCACCCAGTGAGTGAATTTTGAAGTCCATCTTGAGCTTGAAGTCATGGGGTTGTCATCATCTTGACTCTCACATCTCCTTATGAATCACTCAACCAACCCGATCTCGAGCATAGCAAAATAAACTACCGTCCGGGCAATGGTAACAAGAAATTGGGTTCATCCTACCTCATGATACTACTCAAGAACATAACTTCAAATTCTCCTACTGCATGCATGGTGGGGAGGTATAATTCTAATGCAATAAAATCATAGGCATAGTAAAAGAAAATATGATCAATGACTGGCCTTGCTGACGATCTTCGAAAGCTAGGGACTCGTGGTAGCAAGCTTCGCACTCCGGAAATTCTACCGAGGCAACAATCATATAAGCATACAACATATGATCACTTAACATAACATCATACTAATATAACACATGAAACAATTGAACCAAAACCCAAAGAAAACTCGAAGAAATCCAAATCAATGTTTTCACCACATCAAACAACAGCCAAGAAATAGTTTTGCACAACCAAATTTTCCTTAACAGAACCTAAGCATGGGTTTTTGCTAACTAACAGAAGAGAAAACATCATGCAACTAGGAGCAAAAAGAATCACATTAAAAGCTATTATAGAACTCCTATTATGCCTAAAACAATCCTAGCAAATAAAATAAAATAAAAGTTTTATTTATTGTAAACAAAAGTTCATGTACTAAAGTTATAGAAACTAACCTAACATAAACTATCACATAGGAAAAATAAAATTATTTGCTAAATAAAACAATAGGAAAACAGTATCTAGTTAAATAAATAAGAACCACATGATTTTGATTAAAACTATTTTTTATTAAATCTAAAATGCCCAAATAAATTCCACGTTGGCAATAAAACAAAGTAGTGACAAAAGAATCACTAAAATAAAATAATCCTAACTCATTTTAGCAGAATTACTAATTTGTCTAAATCTAAAATTAAACAATTTCTAATAATTTAACATGACTAAACATATTTTCTCAAAACAACAAATTTGCAAACTAACAAAAAAGAATCAATAAAAAATTAAGTAGATTAAAAGTTATGGATTTTAAAAACGAAACTATTCATTAAAAAGAAACGAAAAATTAACTAAAAAGCGGGCACTAATGGGCCTATCTAGCACAGGCGTAAATAACTAAAAATGCCGAGGATTAAACAAAGTGGGATCTAAACTAAACCTAAATAAAAAAACTAAAACCGGTCCATTTAAATTAAATTGTACCGAATCTAATCTACACTCTGGATCTAGAACATGGGGGGTTCTCTGCCGGCGCAGCGATGGTGGCCAGCTCGGGCGGCAACGTCGGCCTCGGTGGTCGGGGCGATGGCGAGACTTAGGGGTCTTGGCGGAGAGGGTTTGAGGTGGGTGGTGGTGATCGGGGTTGGCGGGGCAGGGCAAATGGCGGGCGGCTTGGACTCGGCGGATTGGGCGGGAGGGGGGAGGAAAGTGGGGAAGGGTGGGGGAGTATTTATGGGGGACCTCGCTTGGGCGGGGCGGGGGAGGCGATCCGGAATCCTCGGGATTCGGGGTCGTTCTTTTGGGAGGAGGAAGAAGGGGTGGGGTCGGGTGTCGGGGGGAGGGGCGTTTGGGTGGCGGAGGGTAGAACTTGGGGGGGGCCGGGCTGCCCTTTGGCTGGTGGCTTTGGGGTCGGCTTGCCCGTGGGGTGGAGTGCAGGTGGGCGTTGCTGGTGGGCAGGTCCTTTTTGAATTAGTGGGAGAGAAAATATATTTAAATATAAATATTTTATATAAATATATATATATATATATATATATATATATATATAAAATGGGGAATATTCCTATAATTTGAACATTTTCGAGGGCAAAACTCAAACTTAAAAAAATCATTTTTAAATCCCAAATAAAATCAAATTTGAATTCAAACTTTTTGGCAAAGTTTTCTTGACATATTTGGAGTTCATGTTTACTCCTCTCATACTTTTTCTCAAGTATTTTGGGGCATTGTTTGAAATAAATTTCAAGCGCCAAATTTTAATTCAAATTCAACAACTCAAAATCTTCAAAACTTAAATGTCCTCAAATTCAACCAATATGCATAGATGCTTAGCTATAATTGTAAAACATTCCAAATGGGAAATTTGGGATGTTACAAACCCCCCTTAAGATGAATCTCCCTGAATTGGTAACAAAAAATGCGGTGGTCTCGGGGGGTCTTCTTCCGCTCCCGGTGGCTTCCTCCTCGGAATGATGACTCCCAACACCTTGCAAAACTTGATGATCTTTGCGGGTGACTCTTCGATCTGAAATTGACGGGTTTCTCCTCATAAGTCAGATCCTTTGTCAGCTGTATGGCCTCTAGGGCTTGTCTCTCAACGGAATATCGGCCATGTCGGCATGCATTTCTTGTGAAAACATGGAAGCATTGAACTCGGACAATCCTTCCAATTCCAACTTGTAAGCAACTTCTCCCGCGTTCGAGGATTTTGTGGGGCCAATGAACCGGGTGCTAACTTTCCTTTAACACGAACTCTTGATTCCACAAGTGAGGACCGGAATATGCGGTCTCCCCTAAGTTACTTCCTTGCGTTTTTCCTCTCTTTCTGTGAGCTACCTTGAGCCTATCTGAATCAGCTTGACTTTCTCTTGAATCTCGATAAGATCGGGACCGAAAAGTTTTCGATCTCAACACCATCCCACAATAATGGTTGCACCTCCTTGTATAGAGCTTGAAGGGGCCATCTTGATGTCGATAAGCTTTGTAGGAGAACTCCGCGTTGGCAAATTATCATCCCACTAGACCCATAGTCTAGCGCCAAGCTCTCAACATGTCCTCGGATCTGGTTGACTCTCTCTTCCATCTTTGCGGATGAAAAGCTGCTTGAACTCAGCCTCGTCCCCAAAGTTTCATCCCGATTCCAAAACTTTGAGGTAAATTGTGTTCCTCTATCGACCGATACTCCTCGGAACTCCATGAGACATACAATCCTGGTCATGTATATCTTGGCTAACTTAGGCTGGTATAGGTAGTCTTCACGGAATGAAATAGGCTACCCAATCGATCAACCACTACCGGATGGAATCATAACCGAGCAGGTCTGGGTAATCCTGATAAAATCCATTCCAAGTTTTCCCATTTCCACTCGGGAATCGGCAAAGGTTGAAGTAACCTCTGGCCGATGTTCCCTTTACTGTTGCAAACATCCATCTGCTCGTCCGGCAATATCCTTTTCATACCTTCACGAAACTTTCCTTCAAATCCGGATACATCTTGGTTTCGGGGTGAATGATACGGTGAATCATGAGCCTCTGAAGAATTAGCTTCCGAGTTCGGGATCATTGGGTACATAAACGATCCTCGAACCATATAGCTCTATTCATCCTTACGAAACCCTTTAGCTTTTCCTTCATTCATCCTTTTCTTTATCTCATCAATTTCTTTGTCGACTTGGGCTTCCGAATTCTTTCGGAAAGTGGTGAACTTCGGTTGCAACATATCCTCTCGAACTATCTCGATCGGAATCTCGAGGTCATCGACTAACTCCGGGTAATCCTCCGCTATAAGTATTCACATAACTCTTACGGCTCAAAGCATCTGCTACAACATTAGCCTTTCGGGTGGTAATGCAATCTCATGTCATAGTCCTTGATTAACTCTAGCCATCTCCTCACTGAGGTTCAACTCTTCTGGTGAAAATATACTTCAAGCTCTTATGATTGTAAACATCACCGCGGTTTCCGATAAGAAAATGCCTCCAGGTCTTGAGTGCATCCTGACTGCTAACTCCAAATCATGTGTGGCATAATTCATCTCGTTAATGGTGGTATCGGAGGTATAAGCTACCTTTTCCTTCCTGCAGGAGTACTCCTCAAAGTCCACGCGAGAAGCGTCCACAATATACGGTAATTCCTTGTGTATGTGGCAAAATCAATCTTGGGGCTGTAACCAAACTTTCTTCAATTCCTGGAAACTGGCTTCACAATCCTCGGTCCAAATGTCTTTCTTCCTTCTTCAAAGCTCGGTCATGGGCTTGCAATCTTGAGAAATTCTCAATAAACCTCCGATAATATCCTGCGAGTCGAAAAAACTGCGGATCTCCTTGGTGAGGTGGGTGGCCTTTCGGTGGTGATACAACCTTGGGGGGTCCTGCTATTCCTTCTCCTGAAATAACATGTCAGGAATCCGACTTCCTTCACCAAAATTCCATTCTTGAACTTGGCATACAACGATGTTCTCGGGTTTCTCGAACTAGGCATAAATGTTCCTTATGCTCTTCCTCGCTCTTGGAAAAATCAGTATATCATCGATGAACACCACGACAAACTTGTCCAGATATTCCATAAATACCTTGTTCATCAAATTCATGAAGTATCAGGGGCATTAGTCAATCCGAATGACATGACGGTATACTCATATAAACCATACAGGTGGTGAATGCTGTTTTGGGTATATCCTTTTCACGGATCTTCAAGGATGATACCCGATCGAAGATCGATCTTGGAGAATACCTTGGCTCCAACTAGCTGATCAAATAGATCATTAATCCGGCGGGTACTTGTTCTTGATGGTCACGTCGTTCAGGACGATAATCCAACCATTCTCGGGGTTCCATCCTTCTTCTCTACCAAAAGAACTGGGGCTCCCAAGGGTGATGAGCTTGGCGAATATATCCTTTCTCCAAATTTCATTAATTTTATTCTTGATCTCTTTCAAATCGTTGGGGGCATCCGATAGGGTCTCTTGGATATTGGGGCTGTGGGGAATAACTCAATCGAAATTCAATGTCTCTGTCCGGTGGCATTCTGGTAATTCCTCCAAACACATCGGAAAAATCTTGCACTCTGGCACTTCCTCCGAACAACTCCGTGAGAAATGCACCGATTCTTCATCGGGATACGTCGGATACATACTTGATCCTCTTCGCTCCGGGGTGGTGGCGAGAATCGACTTTTGACACGATCTATGTTTCCTTCAAACTTCGTCAACCAATCCATGCCTAGGATTACATCCAAGGTCGGTTTTCCAATACTATAGGTCGGGAAATTTATGGTTTCCGATGTTGAGGTTGCATGACATTAAGCCGCCATCATTTCTCCTCTGCGGGCCCAGGCGTGAAGAGGGCTTCTAAAGGGTTCTAGTGGGCAACCCGTACTTTTCCACAACTACCCTTGATATGAATGAATCGTTGCACGAATCAAAAAGTACCAATCTTGGATGGAATTTAAAAAACTTACCCCACGTTTCGGCTGATCATAAGGCGTCCTCCACGTCAATGTGGTTCACCGAGCACGAGGAAAAGGGTTGGGCTTCTTTTGAGCTTCCATTGCCGTTTCCATTCCTCTGCTTGGCCTCCGGGCGATCGGTGGCATAGTGCCCTGTTTTCGGCACTTGAAAAGGTGATGTGACTCGATCTTTCGGGCCGGGCGGGGGATGCTGGTTGCCATTGCCGTTTCCATTGCCTTCTTGTTGTCCAGGTTGCGGTTGTTCCCATTTCCTCCAGGTTATGTCCTCCATGATTATGTCCTCCATGGGTTGATGGGTATGCCCTCCAGTATGGGGCATAGGGGGCTTCTTTGAGCTCGAGTTGTACTTCCCGGCCATACTTCCGCTTGCGACTATCAATCTGCTGCTGCTTGCCTTCAAGTATGGTGGCCTTGTCTACCAGCTCTGGTAGTTTTGAAGGTAGCCACCATTAGCTGCATTCCCCTCGTCATTGAGTCCCTAGAAACTTTTCCTGCTTTGCGGCATCGTGGCCCATCATCCGGGCATAGCGGGCTAACTTCTGAACTCATCCGTCTTGCCCCAGTCCGGTTTCCCTGGCGTAAGTTGCGGAACTCCGCTTCTTGGACTCATGGCTCCGGTGATACATGGCGGTGGGAAAGCTTCTTTGGAACTGATCCCGTGATGGTGGCGATGGGATAAGTGGCGGTGTAGTTCTCCCACCAAGAGCTGCGGTCCATCAAGTTGATGTGGACAAGCGCACCTTCTCTCATCTCCACGGTGGCTAACTCCTTCCGACCTTGCGGAGCCAATCGCCGACCACAATCGGCTCGGTCTGCTAGAAAACCGGCGGATTCAGCCTTAGGAAGGGGTCAAGTTGTCAACGGGGGGGTGGCGGTGGATTGTTGTTGTTGTTGTTCAGTTACGGATGAGCATCGCATGAGGGCATTCGCTCCTGGATCATTTGGGTGAGCTCGGCGGAAAGTTTAGACCGGGGACGTCTGGAGGCATCTGGTGTTTTGGAGTGGATGAAAAATTAGAATAGAACAAGGGTCTAATGAAAAATCACTACCCATATGAATGCACAATCATAATCACACCAATCATTTATTCAATCATCTCAAACATGGTTCAATCTCGGATTACAAATTTCTCACGACTAATGAAAATAACGGCCCTAACGATCGACGGAAAAATAAAATAACATGGCGGCCGACTAAATGTCTTCATCAATTATCCTTCGTCCTCGTGCGGCGTCCTCCGGTGTGGCGTCCTGATCGGCGCCTCCTCTTGCGGCTTTCTTGGTGGAGCTCCCTTCATAATCCTGGTCATTCCTCACGGGGGTCCGTCATCTCCACTCGGAAAAAGGTTTCTCCCAAGTCCATCTTTTCCTCTAATGCGGCAACATCCATCTTCAGTTTGTCGACTCTCTCCGGAAATCCTTGATTTCTTCTTCATGGTCAAGGAAGTCTGCGTGTGCTTTCTCCTCGGTTCAGTTCACGGAACAACAGCCTCCTGTGTACCTTGAGTTAGGCACGGATCTCCCGTTCTGAGGAGACACTCCAAGTCTTGGACATATGAGAGAATGGGTCGTCCTCTACTGTCGGATGATATCTCCATTCCTAGCTCTGCGAGAAATCATGGCGAGTCCGATGGGTCGAGCCGGCCTGTACTCTTCTGAGATGTCCAAGTGCCGATAAATCGCCATGTCTCTTAGGGATCCAATTGAAATCGGTAAATTCAAAGTCAATGGGCTCTGGCCTCCGAAGGTCCTCCCGGAATGTGCACCTCAATCCTGGCGGGTATCCGTCGGAAGTGCATTGGTAGGCTTCCGGTGATTGAGGCGGAGCAATCTTCAGCTTCTTCAAGATCTGGACCAGCTTCTTGCCGAGGCATCTCTCATCTGGTGGCAAAACTCCGGTGCAGGAAGGGGTGAACTTGGCGGCCATCTAGAATGTTGAAAATCGGAGAAGTCGAAAATGAGCAGGGAAATTACGGAATGATAAGGACATAAAATAAATAGTCTCTTCCTATGGCTTTCCGATCCTGGGGTTCGTCCTCGGTCGGTGTTCGATACCATCTCTGGGACCCGCCCAAAATCGGAATCTCGTTAACCATCCCAAGATCATCTTGGCACACAATTACATTGATGAAATAATCAAAGTTCAATCACACCTGAATTTATTAACGATTCTCATATCGAGTCTTTATTACAATAGAATAAATTGGCGAAGGAAACTCATGAAAATAAACTAAATAAAGCTGCGGAGCTAGAAGAATAAGCGAGTCCATCCGACTCCATGGTCGAAAGCGTGGATCGTAGCCTCACTCGATCGGAATACTCCTCGCAACATAAGGCGTTGCAGCCGTGTGGAAATCAACATTTTGAATATGCGGCAAGTCATGAAAGAGAATAACAATAAAATTACTAACACTATATGCAATTTGGTGTGGGGCTCTAAGTTTCATTTTTTTGAAAAGCAGTTTTTCCTACAATAAGGACTTGTTTGCAAATACTACAAAATGTTGGTAGTTATTGAGATGGTTCCGCCAACCAATGTCTCATTCCCAATTATTAAATAATCCCCTCAATTTAATTTATTAAGTTTGGTGTTGAGATATCGAAAATACTTCAAGTTCGGAGGCTCAAATTGTCCGTAAGGGGACACGGCTAACCGATTAGATCTTCACTCTGCGAGGTTTGGCACTTTACCCAAAGAATTCGTTCCCTCCTTTAAGTCTTAGCACTTCATGGTGTTTGAAGGCGGGAGAGCAAAACAGGGTCTTCGAAGAAGTTCCTCCGGCCCTTTGCCGGTACCCATCCAATCCTACCGTTCTTTCATCTCGTAGCACCTCCGGAGTCACAACTAGGGTTGACCAAGCGAGCCCATAATGGCTTTGGTGCCTGAGGTAAGCTTCCGGTCAATGGGGTATACATCCGTCTCTTCGTGGCTGGGTGAAGCTTTCCGCAAGATGTCATGGCACTTCTCCATGCATCCGCCAACCAGTTTTCTCCGGGTGCCCGTCAACCGTCCTCCACCCATGAGTGAATTTTGAAGTCCATCTTGAGCTTGAAGTCATGGGGTTGTCATCATCTTGACTCTCACATCTCCCTTTGAATCACTCAACCAACCCGTCTCTGAGCATAGCAAAATAAACTACCGTCCGGGCAATGGTAACAAGGGAATTGGGTTCATCCTACCTCATGATACTACTCAAGAACATAACTTCAAATTCTCCTACTGCATGCATGGTGGGGAGGTATAATTCTAATGCAATAAAATCATAGGATATTAAAAGAAAATATGATCAATGACTTGCCTTCTTGGCGATCTTGAAAGCTAAGGGACTCGTGGTAGCAAGCCCACTCCGGAAATTCTCCGAGGCAAACAACAATCATATAAGCATACAACATATGATCACTTAACATAACAGCATACTAAATAACACATGAAACAATTGAACCAAAACCCAAAAGAAAACTGAAGAAATCCAAATCAATGTTTTCACCCATCAAACAACAACCAAGAAATAGTTTTCACAACCAAATTTTCCTTAACAGAACCTAAGCATGGGTTTTGCTAACTAAAGAAGAAAACATCATGCAACTAGGAGCAAAAAGAATCACATTAAAAGCTATTATAGAACTCCTATTATGCCTAAAACAATCCTAAAAAAAAAAAAAAAGTTTTATTTATTGTAAAAAAAGTTCATGTTCTAAAGTTACAGAAACTAACCTAAAATAAACTATCACATAGGAAAAATAAAATTATTTGCTAAATAAAACAATAGGAAAAAGTACTAGTTAAATAAATAAGAACCACATGATTTTGATTAAAACTATTTTTATTAAATCTAAAATGCCCAAATAAATTCCTACAGTTAGGCAAGGTCAAAACAAAGTAGTGACAAAAGAACCACTAAAATAAAATAATTCTAACTCATTTTATAGCAGAATTACTAATCTGTCTAAATCTAAAATAAAACAATTTCTAATAATTTTAACATGACTAAACATATTTTCTACAGAAACTACAACAAATTTGCAAACTAACCAAAAAGAATCAATAAAAATATTAAGTAGATTAAAAGTTATGGATTTTACAAAACTGAAACTATTATGTTAAAAAGAAACGAAAAAATTAACTAAAAAGAAAACGGGCCTAATGGGCCTATCTAACGCAGGCGTAAATAACTAAAGTTAGAAATTAAAAAGTCGGGCGGTCTAAACTAAACCTAAATAAACGAAACAAACCGGTCCATTTAAATTAACGTACCCCTTGAGGATCTAATCTACACCCTAGGATCTAGATCGAGCAGGGCGGGGTTCTCGGCGACTTCCGTGGCGGCGGCAGCCAGGGTGTACTCGAGGCGGCAACGGTGCGGCTCCGGTGGTCGGGGGACGGCGGCCGGAGACTTCCGGGAGTCGGGGGCGAGGGTTCGGGTGGGTGGGTGGTGAGGGGGTTAGGGGCGGAGCAGGGCAAATGGCCGTGGCGGACTCCGGCTGAAGGTTGGGAAGGGGGTGGGCGAGGGAAAGTGGGGGAAGGGTCGGGGGGGTATTTTAGGGGACCTCGACTTAGGCGGACGGGGGCGATCCGGAATCCTCGGGATTCCGGCCTGACAGGTGCGTGTCTTCTTGGAGGAGGAAGAAGGGTGGGGTCGGGTTCGGTGGGAGGGAGGCGGTTGGGTTGAGGCCAGGGTAGGAAACCAGGCCGGTGGGCGCTTTCATTGGGCTTGGGTCATTTGGGCAGTCGGCCCCGTGGGTGGGCCCTAGGTCTTGGCTGGGCCGGTTGGCGATTTGGCCTTTGGTCTCCTTTTTTGAATTAGTGAGAGAGAAAATATATTTAAATATAAATATTTTATATAGGACATAAATATATAAAATGATCGGGGAATATTCCTATAATTTGAACATTTTCCAGGCAAAACTCAAACTTTAAAAAAATCATTTTTAAAATCCCAAATAAAAATCAAATTTGAATTCAAACTTTTTGGAAAGTTTTCTTGACATATTTGGAGTGTCATGTTTACTCCTCTCATACTTTTTCTCAAGTTTTGTCGGGCATTGTTTGAAATAAATTTCAATTGCCAAATTTTGAATTCAAATTCCAACAACTCAAAATCAAAACTTCAAATGTCACTCAAATTCAAACCAATATGCATAGATGTTAGCTATAATTGTAAAACATTCCAAATGGGAAATTTGGGATGTTAAACCACCTTAAGATGAATCTAGCCCCGAGATTGGGTTCTAACAAATAGGTGCGGGTGGTCTCGGGAGGGTCTTCTTCCGCTCCCGGTGGCTTCCTCCTCGGAATGATCCCAGCACCTTAAAACTTGATGATCTTCTTCGGTGACTCTTTTGATCTCGAGGTTGGACGGGTTTCTCCTCATAAGTCAGATCACCCGAGGCTTATGGCCTCTAGGAAATTTGTCTCTCAACGGAATATCGGCCATGTCGGCATGGCATTTCTTCAGGTGAGAAACATGGAAGACATCATGAACTCCGGACAATCCTTCCGGCAATTCCAACTTTAAGCAACTTCTCCCGACGTTCGAGGATTTTGTAAGGGGCCAATGAACGGGGTGCCTTTCCTTTAACACGGAACTCTTGATTCCACGAAGTGAGAACACGAAGATATGCCCGGTCTCCCTTGAAGTTACTTCCTGCGTTCTTGTCGGCATAACTCTTTCTCTTGAGCTACCTTGAGCCTATCTCGAATCAGCTTGACTTTCTCTTGAATCTCGATAAGATCGGGACGAAAAGTTTTCGATCTCAACACCATCCCACAATAATGGTGTTCCACCTCCTTCGTATAGAGCTTGAAAGGGCCATCTTGATGATGCGATAAGCATTATTGTAGGAGAACTCCGCGTTGGCAAATTATCATCCCAGCTAGACCCATAGTCTAGCGCACAAGCTCTCAACATGTCCTCCAAGATCTGGTTGACTCTCTCGTCATCCATCATACTGCGGATGAAAAGCTGTCTTGAACTCCAGCCTCGTACCCAAAGTTTCATGCAGCTGATTCCAAAACTTTGAGGTAAATTGTGTTCCTCTATCGACACGATACTCCTCGGAACTCCATGCGACATCGATCTTGGTCATGTATATCTTGGCTAACTTAAGCGCTGGTATAGGTAGTCTTCACGGGAATGAAATGAGCTACCTTGGTCGTCGATCAACCACTACCGGATGGAATCATAACCTGAGCAGGTCTGGGTAATCTGTGATAAAATCCATTCCAAGTTTTCCCATTTCCACTCGGGAATCGGCAAAGGTTGAAGTAACCTGCTGGCCGATGTTCTGCCTTTACTCGTTGACAAACGCGCATCTTGCTCGTACTCGGCAATATCCTTTTCATACTGTCACGAAACTTTCCTTCAAATCGAGATACATCTTGGTGTTCAGGGTGAATCGATCGGTGAATCATGAGCCTCTGAAGAATTAGCTTCCTGAGTTCGGGATCATTGGGTACATATCGATCCTCGAACCATATAGCTCCGTATTCATCCTTACGAAACCCTTTAGCTTTTCCTTCATTCATCCTTTTCTTTATCTCATCAATTTCTTTGTCGACTTACGGCTTCACGAATTCTTTCGGCCAAAGTGGACTGAACTTCGAGTTGCAACATATCCTCTGGAACTATCTCCGATCGGAGATCTACGAGGTCATCGACTAACTCTGGGTAATCTCCTGCTATAAGAGTATTCACATAACTCTTACGGCTCAAAGCATCTGCTACAACATTAGCCTTTCACGGGTGGTAATGCAATCTCATGTCATAGTCCTTGATTAACTCTAGCCATCTCCTCCTGAGGTTCAACTCTTCTGCGTGAAAATATACTTCAAGCTCTTATGATCGTGTAAACATCACAAGGTTTCCGATAGAAAATGCCTCCAGGTCTTGAGTGCATACTCTGACTGCTAACTCCAAATCATGTGTGGCATAATTCATCTCGTTGGTGTAGCTATGCGGAGGTATAAGCTACAACTTTTCCTTCCTGCGAGTACTCCTCCAGTCCCGGCGGAAGCGTTCAATATACAAATTCTTGTGTATGT
>JAHIAM010008808.1:0-18676 GCA_021605205.1 Aegilops longissima
CACCCGGGGTTAAATCAATCGTGGAAATGACTCGAGACCCCAAAATAGAGTAATAGTCAAAAGCGGGCGAGAATCGGCCAAAACTGCAGTGTTGATGACCAACACGTAAGCACACCTTGAGGTTCAACAACTATGGAAATCACTTGGGACCCCAAAGCGGTGAGTGTTGATGACCGACACGTAAAGCGCACCCGGGGTTAAATCAATCGTGGAAATCCTATGGGTCTCCAAAGCGCTGAGTAATAGTGCGCAAGCGGACACGATTGACCAAATATGTGAGTGTTGATGACTATCACGTAAATACTGCTGGGTTAAATCAATCATGGAAATGACTCAAGAGACCCCAAAATAGAGTAATAGTCAAGAAAGCGGGCAAGAATCATTTAAACTGTGATTGTTGATGACCGACATGTAACGCACCTTGGAGTTCGACAACCATGGAAACGCTTTGGAACCCCAAAGCGGTGAGTAATAGTCCATAAGCGGGCGAGAATCGACCAAAACTGCAGTGTTGATGACCAACATGTGAGCACACCTTGGGGTTCAACAACTATGGAAATTGCTTGGGACCCCAAAGCGGTGAGTAATAGTCCACGAAACAGGTAAAATTGGCCAAAATTGTGAGTGTTGACGATGGACACGTAAACAAACCAGGGGTAAATCAATCATGGAAATGACTCGAGACCCCAAAAGAGTAGGAGTCAAAGCAGGCCAGAATCATTAAGCTGTGATTATTGATGACCGACACGTAAGCGCACCTTGGATTTTGACAACCATGGAAATCACTTTGGGACCCCAAAGCGGTGAGTAATAGTCCACGAAGCAGGCAGAATCGGCCAAAACTAGGAGTGTTGATGACCGACACATAAGCACACCTTGGGGTTCAAAACCTATGAAAATCGCTTGGGGCCCCAAAGCGGTGAGTAATTGTCCACGAAACATGTCAAAATTGGCCAAAAGCTGTGAGTGTTAACAGCGGACACATAAACGCACCGGGGTTCATCAATCGTGGAAATTGCTCTGGGTGCCCAAAATGCTGAGTAATAGTGCATGAAAGCGGACTAGAATCGGCCGAATATGTGAGTGTTTATGACCGACCGTGAAACGTAAAGCACACCCGGGGTTAAATCAATCGTGGAAATGACTCGAGACCCCAAAATAGAGTAATAGTCAAAAAGCGGGCGAGAATCGGCCAAAACTGCAGTGTTGATGACCAACACGTAAGCACACCTTAGGGTTCAACAACTATGGAAATCACTTGGGACCCCAAAGCGGTGAGTGTTGATGACCGACACGTAAAGCGCACCCGGGGTTAAATCAATCGTGGAAATCCTATGGGTCTCCAAAGCGCTGAGTAATAGTGCGAAAGCGGACACGATTGACCAAATATGTGAGTGTTGATGACTATCACGTAAATGCACCTGGGTTAAATCAATCATGGAAATGACTCGAGACCCCAAAATAGAGTAATAGTCAAAAGCGGGCAAGAATCGGCCCAAAGCTGTGATTGTTGATGACCGACATGTAACGCACCTTGGAGTTCGACAACCATGGAAACGCTTTGGAACCCCAAAGCGGTGAGTAATAGTCCATAAAGCGGGCGAGAATCGACCAAAACTGCGAGTGTTGATGACCAACATGTGAGCACACCTTGGGGTTCAACAACTATGGAAATTGCTTCGGGACCCCAAAACGGTGAGTAATAGTCCACGAAACAGGTAAAGAATTGGCCAAAATTGTGAGTGTTGACGATTGACACGTAAACAAACCCCGGGGTTCGTCAATCATGGAAATGACTCCGAGACCCCAAAACAGAGTAGGAGTCAAAAGCGGGCAGAATCGGCCCAAGCTGTGATTGTTGATGACCGACACGTAAGCGCACCTTGGATTTTGACAACCATGGAAATCACTTTGGGACCCCAAAGCGGTGAGTAATAGTCCACGGTGCGTAATAGAAAGCAGGCAGAATCGGCCAAAACTACAGTGTTGATGACCGACACATAAGCACACCTTGGGGTTCAAAACCTATGAAAATCGCCGGGGCCCCAAAGCGGTGAGTAATTGTCCACGAAACATGTCAAAATTGGCCAAAACTGTGAGTGTTAACGCGGACACATAAAGCGCGCCCGGGGTTCATCAATCGTGGAAATTACTCTGGGTGCCCAAAATGCTGAGTAATAGTGCATCAAGCGGACTAGAATCGGCCGAATATGTGAGTGTTGATGACAGACACGTAAACACACCCGGGGTTTCGTCAATCGTGGAAATGACTCTGAGACCCCAAAATAGAGTAATAGTCTAAGAAACGGGCCAGAATCGGCCAAAACTGCAGTGTTGATGACCAACACGTAAGCACACCTTAGGGTTCAACAACTATGGAAATCACTTGGGACCCCAAAGCGGTGAGTGTTGATGACCGACACGTAAGCGCACCCGGGGTTAAATCAATCGTGGAAATCCTATGGGTCTCCAAAGCGCTGAGTAATAGTGCAAGCGGACACGATTGACCAAATATGTGAGTGTTGATGGTATCACGTAAATGCACACTGGGGTTCGTCAATCATGGAAATGACTCGAGACCCCAAAATAGAGTAATAGTCAAAAGCGGGCAAGAATCATTTAAACTGTGATTGTTGATGACCGACATGTAACGCACCTTGAGTTCGACAACCATGAAACGCTTTGGAACCCCAAAGCGGTGAGTAATAGTCCATAAAGCGGGCGAGAATCGACCAAAACTGCAGTGTTGATGACCAACATGTGAGCACACCTTGGGGTTCAACAACTATGGAAATTGCTTGGGACCCCAAAGCGGTGAGTAATAGTCCACGAAACAGGTAAAATTGGCCAAAATTGTGAGTGTTGACGATGGACACGTAAACAAACCCGGGTTAAATCAATCATGGAAATGACTCGAGACCCCAAAAGAAGTAGGAGTCAAAAGCAGGCCAGAATCATTAGCTGCTGTGATTATTGATGACCGACACGTAAAGCGCACCTTGGATTTTGACAACCATGGAAATCACTTTGGGACCCCAAAGCGGTGAGTAATAGTCCATGAAGCAGGCAGAATCGGCCAAAACTACGAGTGTTGATGACCGACACATAAGCACACCTTGGGGTTCAAAACCTATGAAAATCGCTTGGGACCCCAAAGCGGTGAGTAATTGTCCACGAAACATGTTAAATCAATCATGGAAAATCGAGCCAAAAGCGGGCTAGAATGTGAGTGTAAGCGCACCTTGGATTTTGACAACCATGGAAATCGCTTTGGGACCCCAAAGCCGTAATAGTCCATAAAGCAGGGGTTCACAAAATAGGAGTGTTGGAAATAAGCACACCTTGGGGTTCAAAACCTATGGAAATCGCAGGGGCCCCAAAGCGGTGAGTAATAGTGAAACATGTCAAAATTGGCCAAAACTGAGTGAATCGGCCGACACATAAACGCAGGGTTCATCAATCGTGGAAATTGCTCTGGGTGCCCAAAATGCTGAGTAATAGTGCATGAAGCGGACTAGAATCGGCGAATATGTGAGTCAATGACCGACACGTAAACACACCCGGGGTTACGTCAATCGTGGAAATGACTCGAGACCCCAAAATAGAGTAATAGTCAAAAGCGGGCGAGAATCGGCCAAAACTGCAGTGTTGATGACCAACACGTAAGCACACCTTGAGGTTCAACAACTATGGAAATCACTTGGGACCCCAAAGCGGTGAGTGTTGATGACCGACAACGTAAGCGCACCCGGGGTTAAATCAATCGTGGAAATCCTATGGGTCTCAAAGCGCTGAGTAATAGTGCGAAAGCGGACACGATTGACCAAATATGTGAGTGTTGATGGTGTCACGTAAATGCACACTGGGGTTCGTCAATCATGGAAATGACTCCGAGACCCCAAAATAGAGTAATAGTCAAGAAGCGGGCAAGAATCGGCCCAAACTGTGATTGTTGATGACCGACATGTAACGCACCTTGGAGTTCGACAACCATGAAACGCTTTGGAACCCCAAAGCGGTGAGTAATAGTCCATAAAGCGGGCGAGAATCGACCAAAACTGCAGTGTTGATGACCAACATGTGAGCACACCTTGGGGTTCAACAACTATGGAAATTGCTTGGGACCCCAAAGCGGTGAGTAATAGTCCACGAAACAGGTAAAATTGGCCAAAATTGTGAGTGTTGACGATGGACACGTAAACAAACCGGGGTTAAATCAATCATGGAAATGACTCGAGACCCCAAAAAAAGAGTATTGAGTCAAAAAGCGCACCTTGGGACAACCAGAATCTTTGGGACCCCAAAGCGGTGATTAGTTGATGACCAGAACACCAAAGCGCACCTTGGATTTTGACAACCATGGAAATCAATTTTGGGACCCCAAAGCGGTGAGTAATAGTCCACGAAACAGGTAAGAATTGGCCAAAAGTGAGTGTTGACGATTGACACGTAAACAAACCCGGGGAATCAATCATGGAAATGACTCAAGACCCAAAAGAGGTAGGAGTCAAAAGCGGGCAGAACCAAATGTAAGCGCACCTTGGATTTTGACAACCATGGAAATCGCTTTGGGACCCCAAAACGGTGCGTAATAGTCCATGAAACGGGCCAGAATCGGACAAAACTAGGAGTGTTGATGACCGACACATAAGCACACCTTGGGGTTCAAAACCTATGGAAATCGCTTCGGGGCCCCAAAACGGTGAGTAATAGTCCACAAAACATGTCAGAATTGGCCAAAACTGTGAGTGTTAACGACGGACACATGAACGCACCCCGGGGTTCATCAATCGTGGAAATTGCTCTCGGTCCCCAAAATGCTGATTAATAGTGCATGAAATGGACTAGAATCGGCCGAATATGTGAGTGTTGATGACCGACACGTAAACACACCGGGGTTAAATCAATCGTGGAAATGACTCTGAGACCCCAAAATAGAGTAATAGTCAAAAGCGGGCAGAATCGGCCAAAACTGCAGTGTTGATGACCAACACGTAAGCACACTTGAGGTTCAACAACTATGAAATCACTTGGGACCCCAAAGCGGTGAGTGTTGATGACCGACGTAAGCGCACCGGGGTTAAATCAATCGTGGAAATCCTATGGGTCTCCAAAGCGCTGAGTAATAGTGTGCGAAAGCGGACACGATTGGCCAAATATGTGAGTGTTGATGGTATCACGTAAATGCACACTGGGGTTAGTCAATCATGCAAATGACTCGAGACCCCAAAATAGAGTAATAGTCAAAAAGCGGGCAGAATCATTAAAGCTGTGATTGTTGATGACCGACATGTAACGCACCTTGAGTTCGACAACCATGGAAACGCTTTGGAACCCCAAAGCGGTGAGTAATAGTCCATAAAGCGGGCGAGAATCGACCAAAACTGCAGTGTTGATGACCAACATGTGAGCACACCTTGGGGTTCAACAACTATGAAATTGCTTGGGACCCCAAAGCGGTGAGTAATAGTCCACGAAACAGGTAAAATTGGCCAAATATGTGAGTGTTGATGATGGACACGTAAACAACTGGGGTTAAATCAATCATGGAAATGACTCGAGACCCCAAAATAGAGTAATAGTCCAGAAGCGGGCAGAATCCCAAGCTGTGATTGTTGATGACCGACACGTAAAGCGCACCTTGGATTTTGACAACCATGGAAATCACTTTGGGACCCCAAAGCGGTGAGTAATAGTCCATAAGCGGGCAGAATCGACCAAAACTGCAGTGTTGATGACCAACATGTGAGCACACCTTGGGGTTCAACAACTATGGAAATTGCTTGGGACCCCAAAGCGGTGAGTAATAGTCCACGAAACAGGTAAAATTGGCCAAAATTGTGAGTGTTGACGATGGACACGTAAACAAACCCGGGGTTAAATCAATCATGGAAATGACTCGAGACCCCAAAAAGAGTAGGAGTCAAAAGCGGGCAGAATCGGCCCAAACTGTGATTATTGATGACCGACACGTAAGCGCACCTTGGATTTTGACAACCATGGAAATCACTTTGGGACCCCAAAGCGGTGAGTAATAGTCCATGAAAGCAGGCAGAATCGGCCAAAACTGGGGCCCCAAAGCGGTGAGTGTTGATGACCGACACATAAGCACACCTTGGGGTTCAAAACCTATGGAAATCGCTTCGGGGCCCCAAAACGGTGAGTAATAGTCCACAAAACATGTCAGAATTGGCCAAAACTGTGAGTGTTAACGACGGACACATGAGCGCACCCCGGGGTTCATCAATCGTGGAAATTGCTCTCGGTCCCCAAAATGCTGATTAATAGTGCATGAAATGGACTAGAATCGGCCGAATATGTGAGTGTTGATGACCGACACGTAAACGCACCCCGGGGTTCGTCAATCGTGGAAATGACTCTGAGACCCCAAAATAGAGTAATAGTCCAAGAAACGGGCCAGAATCGGCCAAAACTGCGAGTGTTGATGACCAACACGTAAGCACACTGAGGGTTCAACAACTATGGAAATCACTTGGGACCCCAAAGCGGTGAGTGTTGATGACCCGACACGTAGCGCGCACCCGGGGTTAAATCAATCGTGGAAATCCTATGGGTCTCCAAAGCGCTGAGTAATAGTGCAGAAAGCGGACACGATTGGCCAAATATGTGAGTGTTGATGACTATCACGTAAATGCACCTGGGTTCGTCAATCATGGAAATGACTCGAGACCCCAAAATAGAGTAATAGTCAAAAGCGGGCAAGAATCATTAAGCTGTGATTGTTGATGACCGACATGTAACGCACCTTGAGTTCGACAACCATGGAAACGCTTTGGAACCCCAAAGCGGTGAGTAATAGTCCATAAAGCGGGCGAGAATCGACCAAAACTGCAGTGTTGATGACCAACATGTGAGCACACCTTGGGGTTCAACAACTATGGAAATTGCTTGGGACCCCAAAGCGGTGAGTAATAGTCCACGAAACAGGTAAAATTGGCCAAAATTGTGAGTGTTGACGATGGACACGTAAACAAACCCGGGGTTAAATCAATCATGAAATGACTCGAGACCCCAAAAAAGAGTAGGAGTGTTGCACCTTGGATTTTGACAACCATGGAAATCACTTTGGGACCCCAAAGCGGTGAGTAATAGTCCAAAGCGGGCGAGAATCGACCAAAACTGCAGTGTTGATGGGTTGAGCACACCTTGGGGTTCAACAACTATGGAAATTGCTTGGGACCCCAAAGCGGTGAGTAATAGTCCACTCGAGACCCCAAAATTGTGAGTGTTGACGAGACACGTAAACAAAGGGTTAATCAATCATGGAAATGACTCGAGACCCCAAAAAGTAGGAGTCAAAAAGCGGGCAGAAAAGCTGTGATTGTTGATGACCGACACGTAAGCGCACCTTGGATTTTGACAACCATGGAAATCACTTTGGGACCCCAAAGCGGTGAGTAATAGTCCACGAAAGCAGGCAGAATCGGACAAAACTAGGAGTGTTGATGACCGACACATAAGCACACCTTGGGGTTCAAAACCTATGGAAATCGCTTCGGGGCCCCAAAACGGTGAGTAATAGTCCACAAAACATGTCAGAATTGGCCAAAACTGTGAGTGTTAACGACGGACACATGAACGCACCCCGGGGTTCATCAATCGTGGAAATTGCTCTCGGTCCCCAAAATGCTGATTAATAGTGCATGAAATGGACTAGAATCGGCCGAATATGTGAGTGTTGATGACCGACACGTAAACGCACCCCGGGGTTCGTCAATCGTGGAAATGACTCTGAGACCCCAAAATAGAGTAATAGTCAAAAGCGGGCGAGAATCGGCCAAAACTGCAGTGTTGATGACCAACACGTAAGCACACCTTGAGGGTTCAACAACTATGGAAATCACTTGGGACCCCAAAGCGGTGAGTGTTGATGACCGACACGTAAAGCGCACCCGGGTTAAATCAATCGTGGAAATCCTATGGGTCTCCAAAGCGCTGAGTAATAGTGCGAAAGCGGACACGATTGACCAAATATGTGAGTGTTGATGGTATCACGTAAATGCACACTTGGGTTAATCAATCATGGAAATGACTCGAGACCCCAAAATGAGTAATAGTCAAAAGCGGGCAAGAATCGGCCCAAAGCTGTGATTGTTGATGACCGACATGTAACCGCACCTTGGAGTTCGACAACCATGGAAACGCTTTGGAACCCCAAAGCGGTGAGTAATAGTCCATAAGCGGGCAGAATCGACCAAAACTGCAGTGTTGATGACCAACATGTGAGCACACCTTGGGGTTCAACAACTATGGAAATTGCTTGGGACCCCAAAGCGGTGAGTAATAGTCCACGAAACAGGTAAAATTGGCCAAAATTGTGAGTGTTGACGATGGACACGTAAACAAACCCGGGGTTAATCAATCAATCATGGAAATGACTCGACACGTAAGCGCACCTGGATTTTGACAACCATGGAAATCACTTTGAGACCCCAAAGCGGTGAGTAATAGTCCATGAAGAGTCAAAAAGTGTTGATGACCAACAGAAATTGCAGGACCCCAAAGCGGTGAGTAATAGTCCACGAAACAGTAAAATTGGCCAAAATTGTGAGTGTTGACGATTGACACGTAAACAAACCCGGGGTTAAATCAATCATGGAAATGACTCGAGATTGATGACCGAGTCAAAAGCGTAAGAATCGGCCTTGTGATTTTGATGACCGACATGTAAGCGCACCTTGGATTTTGACAACCATGGAAATCGCTTTGGGACCCCAAAGCGGTGAGTAATAGTCCATGAAGCAGGCAGAATCGGCCAAAACTAGGAGTGTTGATGACCGACACATAAGCACACCTTGGGGTTCAAAACCTATGAAAATAAATCGCGGGGCCCCAAAGCGGTGAGTAATAGTCCACGAAACATGTCAAAATTGGCCAAAAGCTGTGAGTGTTAACAGCCGGACACATAAGCGCACCGGGGTTCATCAATCGTGGAAATTGCTCTGGGTGCCCAAAATGCTGAGTAATAGTGCATCAAGCGGACTAGAATCGGCGAATATGTGAGTGTTTATGACCGACCGTAAACACACCCGGGGTTAAATCAATCGTGGAAATGACTCTGAGACCCCAAAATAGAGTAATAGTCAAAAGCGGGCGAGAATCGGCCAAAACTGCAGTGTTGATGACCAACACGTAAGCACACCTGAGGGTTCAACAACTATGGAAATCACTTGGGACCCCAAAGCGGTGAGTGTTGATGACCGACACGTAAGCGCACCCGGGGTTAAATCAATCGTGGAAATCCTATGGGTCTCAAAGCGCTGAGTAATAGTGCAAGCGGACACGATTGGCCAAATATGTGAGTGTTGATGGTATCACGTAAATACTGCTGGGGTTAAATCAATCATGGAAATGACTCGAGACCCCAAAATAGAGTAATAGTCAAAAAGCGGGCAAGAATCGGCCCAAGCTGTGATTGTTGATGACCGACATGTAACCGCACCTTGAGTTCGACAACCATGGAAACGCTTTGGAACCCCAAAGCGGTGAGTAATAGTCCATAAAGCGGGCAGAATCGACCAAAACTGCAGTGTTGATGACCAACATGTGAGCACACCTTGGGGTTCAACAACTATGGAAATTGCTTGGGACCCCAAAGCGGTGAGTAATAGTCCACGAAACAGGTAAAATTGGCCAAAATTGTGAGTGTTGACGATGGACACGTAAACAAACCCCCCGGGGTTAAATCAATCATGGAAATGACTCGAGACCCCAAAAGAGTAGGAGTCAAAGCGGGCCAGAATCAGTGTTGGCCCAAACTGTGATTATTGATGACCGACAGCGTGAGTAAAGCGCACCTTGGATTTTGACAACCATGGAAATCACTTTGGGACCCCAAAGCGGTGAGTAATAGTCCACATAAGCGCAGGCAGAATCGGCCAAAACTACGTAGTGTTGATGACCGACAAAACATAAGCACACCTTGGGGTTCAAAACCTATGAAAATCGCGCCGGGGCCCCAAAGCGGTGAGTAATAGTCCACGAAACATGTCAAAATTGGCCAAAACTGTGAGTGTTAACAGCGGACACATCGCGCACCAGGGTTCATCAATCGTGGAAATTGCTCTGGGTGCCCAAAATGCTGAGTAATAGTGCATGAAACGGACTAGAATCGGCCGAATATGTGAGTGTTGATGACCGACACGTAAACACACCCCGGGGTTCGTCAATCGTGGAAATGACTCTGAGACCCCAAAATAGAGTAATAGTCAAAAGCGGGCGAGAATCGGCCAAAACTGCAGTGTTGATGACCAACACGTAAGCACACCTTAGGGTTCAACAACTATGAAATCACTTGGGACCCCAAAGCGGTGAGTGTTGATGACCGACACGTCGCGCGCACCCGGGGTTAAATCAATCGTGGAAATCCTATGGGTCTCCAAAGCGCTGAGTAATAGTGCAAGCGGACACGATTGAGCCAAATATGTGAGTGTTGATGTTGATATCACGTAAATGCACACTGGGGTTCGTCAATCATGGAAATGACTCGAGACCCCAAAATAGAGTAATAGTCAAAAGCGGGCAAGAATCATTAAGCTGTGATTGTTGATGACCGACATGTAACGCACCTTGGAGTTCGACAACCATGGAAACGCTTTGGAACCCCAAAGCGGTGAGTAATAGTCCATAAAGCGGGCAGAATCGACCAAAACTGCAGTGTTGATGACCAACATGTGAGCACACCTTGGGGTTCAACAACTATGGAAATTGCTTGGGACCCCAAAGCGGTGAGTAATAGTCCACGAAACAGGTGAAATTGGCCAAAATTGTGAGTGTTGACGATGGACACGTAAACAAACCCGGGGTTAAATCAATCATGGAAATGACTCGAGACCCCAAAAGAGTAAGAGAGAAATCGGAATCGGCCTAAACTGTGATTATTGATGACCGACACGTAAGCGCACCTTGGATTTTGACAACCATGGAAATCACTTTGGGACCCCAAAGCGGTGAGTAATAGTCCATGAAGCGGGCGAGAATCGACCAAAACTGCAGTGTTGATGACCAACATGTAGCACACCTTGGGGTTCAACAACTATGAAATTGCCGGGACCCCAAAGCGGTGAGTAATAGTCCACGAAACAGGTCAAAATTGGCCAAAATTGTGAGTGTTGACGTTGACACGTAAACAAACCCGGGTTAAATCAATCATGGAAATGACTCGAGGAGTAGGAGTCAGTCAAAGCGGGCAGAATCGGCCCAAACTGTGATTATTGATGACCGACACGTAAGCGCACCTTGGATTTTGACAACCATGGAAATCACTTTGGGACCCCAAAGCGGTGAGTAATAGTCCATGAAAGCAGGCAGAATCGGACAAAACTAGGAGTGTTGATGACCGACACATAAGCACACCTTGGGGTTCAAAACCTATGGAAATCGCTTGGGGCCCCAAAACGGTGAGTAATAGTCCACAAAACATGTCAGAATTGGCCAAAACTGTGAGTGTTAACAGCCGGACACATAAGCGCACCCGGGGTTCATCAATCGTGGAAATTGCTCTGGGTGCCCAAAATGCTGAGTAATAGTGCATCAAGCGGACTAGAATCGGCGAATATGTGAGTGTTTATGACCGACACGTAAACACACCCGGGGTTAAATCAATCGTGGAAATGACTCGAGACCCCAAAATAGAGTAATAGTCAAAAAGCGGGCGAGAATCGGCCAAAACTGCAGTGTTGATGACCAACACGTAAGCACACCTTGAGGGTTCAACAACTATGGAAATCACTTGGGACCCCAAAGCGGTGAGTGTTGATGACCGACAACGTAAGCGCACCGGGGTTCGTCAATCGTGGAAATCCTATGGGTCTCCAAAGCGCTGAGTAATAGTGCAAGCGGACACGATTGACCAAATATGTGAGTGTTGATGACTATCACGTAAATGCACTTGGGTTTCGTCAATCATGGAAATGACTCGAGACCCCAAAATAGAGTAATAGTCAAAAGCGGGCAAGAATCATTAAGCTGTGATTGTTGATGACCGACATGTAACCGCACCTTGGAGTTCGACAACCATGGAAACGCTTTGGAACCCCAAAGCGGTGAGTAATAGTCCATAAAGCGGGCGAGAATCGACCAAAACTGCAGTGTTGATGACCAACATGTGAGCACACCTTGGGGTTCAACAACTATGGAAATTGCTTGGGACCCCAAAGCGGTGAGTAATAGTCCACGAAACAGGTGTGAAATTGGCCAAAATTGTGAGTGTTGATGATGGACACGTAAACAAACCCGGGGTTAAATCAATCATGGAAATGACTCAAAGCGGAGACCCGAGAATCGACCAAAACTGCAGTGTTGATGACCAACATGTGAGCACACCTTGGGGTTCAACAACTATGGAAATTGCTTGGGACCCCAAAGCGGTGAGTAATAGTCCACGAAACAGGTAAAATTGGCCAAAATTGTGAGTGTTGAGTCAATCATGGAAATGGAGTCAAAAAAAGCGGGCAGAATCGGCCCAAGCTGTGATTGTTGATGACCGACACGTAAGCGCACCTTGGATTTTGACAACCATGGAAATCACTTTGGGACCCCAAAGCGGTGAGTAATAGTCCATGAAAGCAGGGCAGAATCGGCCAAAACTGAGTGTTGATGACCGACACATAAGCACACCTTGGGGTTCAAAACCTATGAAAATCGCTTGGGGCCCCAAAGCGGTGAGTAATAGTCCACGAAACATGTCAAAATTGGCCAAAACTGTGAGTGTTAACGGCGGACACACGCGCACCCGGGGTTCATCAATCGTGGAAATTGCTCTGGGTGCCCAAAGCGCTGAGTAATAGTGCATCAAGCGGACTAGAATCGGCGAATATGTGAGTGTTTATGACCGACACGTAAAGCACACCCGGGGTTAAATCAATCGTGGAAATGACTCTGAGACCCCAAAATAGAGTAATAGTCAAAAAGCGGGCGAGAATCGGCCAAAACTGCAGTGTTGATGACCAACACGTAAGCACACCTTGAGGGTTCAACAACTATGGAAATCACTTGGGACCCCAAAGCGGTGAGTGTTGATGACCGACACGTAAGCGCACCCGGGGTTAAATCAATCGTGGAAATCCTATGGGTCTCAAAGCGCTGAGTAATAGTGCGAAAGCGGACACGATTGACCAAATATGTGAGTGTTGATGGTATCACGTAAATACACTGGGGTTCGTCAATCATGGAAATGACTCGAGACCCCAAAATAGAGTAATAGTCAAAAAGCGGGCAAGAATCATTAAGCTGTGATTGTTGATGACCGACATGTAACCGCACCTTGGAGTTCGACAACCATGGAAACGCTTTGGAACCCCAAAGCGGTGAGTAATAATCCATAAAGCGGGCGAGAATCGACCAAAACTGCAGTGTGTTGATGACCAACATGTGAGCACACCTTGGGGTTCAACAACTATGGAAATGCTTGGGACCCCAAAGCGGTGAGTAATAGTGGGATTGGCCAAAAAGCGGTGAGTCAAAATAGTCCACGACTTTGGGACCCCAGCGGTGAGTAATAGTCCATGAAATTGGCCAAAAATGAGTGTGAGTGTTGACGATGGACACGTAAACAAACCGGGGTTAAATCAATCATGGAAATGACTCGAGACCCCAAAAAAGTAGGAGTCAAAAGCGGGGCAGAATCGGCCCAAACTGTGATTGTTGATGACCGATGCGTAAGCGCACCTTGGATTTTGACAACCATGGAAATCACTTTGGGACCCCAAAGCGGTGAGTAATAGTCCCCGAAAGCAGGCAGAATCGGCCAAAACTAGGAGTGTTGATGACCGACACATAAGCACACCTTAGGGTTCAAAACCTATGAAAAATCTTGGGGCCCCAAAGCGGTGAGTAATAGTCCACGAAACATGTCAAAATTGGCCAAAACTGTGAGTGTTAACAACGGACACATATCGCGCACCGGGGTTCATCAATCGTGGAAATTGCTCTGGGTGCCCAAAATGCTGAGTAATAGTGCATCAAGCGGACTAGAATCGGCCGAATATGTGAGTGTTTATGACCGACACGTAAACACACCCGGGGTTAAATCAATCGTGGAAATGACTCGAGACCCCAAAATAGAGTAATAGTCAAAAGCGGGCGAGAATCGGCCAAAACTGCAGTGTTGATGACCAACACGTAAGCACACCTTGAGGGTTCAACAACTATGAAATCACTTGGGACCCCAAAGCGGTGAGTGTTGATGACCGACACGTCGCGCGCACCGGGGTTAAATCAATCGTGGAAATCCTATGGGTCTCAAAGCGCTGAGTAATAGTGCACGAAAGCGGACACGATTGACCAAATATGTGAGTGTTGATGGTATCACGTAAATGCTGCTGGGGTTCGTCAATCATGGAAATGACTCGAGACCCCAAAATAGAGTAATAGTCAAAAAGCGGGCAAGAATCGGCCCAAGCTGTGATTGTTGATGACCGACATGTAACCGCACCTTGGAGTTCGACAACCATGAAACGCTTTGGAACCCCAAAGCGGTGAGTAATAATCCATAAGCGGGCAGAATCGACCAAAACTGCAGTGTTGATGACCAACATGTGAGCACACCTTGGGGTTCAACAACTATGGAAATTGCTTGGGACCCCAAAGCGGTGAGTAATAGTCCACGAAACAGGTAAAATTGGCCAAAATTGTGAGTGTTGACGATGGACACGTAAACAAACCCGGGTTAGCGTCAATCATGGAAATGACTCGAGACCCCAAAAAGAGTAGGAGTCAAAAAGCGGGCAGAATCGGCCCAAACTGTGATTATTGATGACCGACACGTAAGCGCACCTTGGATTTTGACAACCATGGAAATCACTTTGGGACCCCAAAGCGGTGAGTAATAGTCCATGAAGCAGGCAGAATCGGCCAAAACTAGGAGTGTTGATGACCGACACATAAGCACACCTTGGGGTTCAAAACCTATGAAAATCGCGGGGCCCCAAAGCGGTGAGTAATAGTCCACGAAACATGTCAAAATTGGCCAAAAGCTGTGAGTGTTAACAGCGGACACATAACGCGCACCCGGGGTTCATCAATCGTGGAAATTGCTCGGGTGCCCAAAATGCTGAGTAATAGTGCATCAAGCGGACTAGAATCGGCGAATATGTGAGTGTTTATGACCGACACGTAAACACACCGGGGTTAAATCAATCGTGGAAATGACTCGAGACCCCAAAATAGAGTAATAGTCAAAAAGCGGGCGAGAATCGGCCAAAACTGCAGTGTTGATGACCAACACGTAAGCACACCTGAGGTTCAACAACTATGGAAATCACTTGGGACCCCAAAGCGGTGAGTGTTGATGACCGACACGTAAAAGCGCACCCAGGGTTAAATCAATCGTGGAAATCCTATGGGTCTCAAAGCGCTGAGTAATAGTGCAAGCGGACACGATTGACCAAATATGTGAGTGTTGATGGTATCACGTAAATACTGCTGGGTTAAATCAATCATGGAAATGACTCAAGACCCCAAAATAGAGTAATAGTCAAAAGCGGGCAAGAATCATTAAACTGTGATTATTGATGACCGACATGTAACCGCACCTTGGAGTTCGACAACCATGGAAACGCTTTGGAACCCCAAAGCGGTGAGTAATAGTCCATAAAGCGGGCAGAATCGACCGGGCTGCAGTGTTGATGACCAACATGTGAACACCTTGGGGTTCAACAACTATGGAAATTGCTTGGGACCCCAAAGCGGTGAGTAATAGTGAAACAGCACATTGGCCAAAATTGTGAGTGTTGGATTAAACAAACCCGGGGTTCGTCAATATGGAAATTGCTCGGGACCCCAAAGCGGTGAGTAATAGTCCACGAAAGCAGGTAGAAATTGGCCAAAATTGTGAGTGTTGTCGATGGACACGTAAACAAAACCCAGGGTTAACATCAATCATGGAAATGACAAAGCGGTGAGACCCCAGGTCAAAATTGGCCAAAAGAGTGTACGGAGTCAAAAGCGGGTTAAATCAATCATGGAAATGACTCGAGACCCCAAAAGAGTAGGAAAGCGGGCAGAATGCCCAAACTGTGATTGTTGATGACCGACACGTAAGCGCACCTTGGATTTTGACAACCATGGAAATCACTTTGGGACCCCAAAGCGGTGAGTAATAGTCCACATGAAGCAGGCAGAATCGGCCAAAACTACGAGTGTTGATGACCGACACATAAGCACACCTTGGGGTTCAAAACCTATGAAAATCGCGGGGCCCCAAAGCGGTGAGTAATAGTCCACGAAACATGTCAAAATTAGCCAAAAGCTGTGAGTGTTAACGAGCGGACACATAAACGCACCCGGGGTTCATCAATCGTGGAAATTGCTCTGGGTGCCCAAAGCGCTGAGTAATAGTGCATCAAGCGGACTAGAATCGGCGAATATGTGAGTGTTTATGACCGACCGTAAACACACCCGGGGTTAAATCAATCGTGGAAATGACTCGAGACCCCAAAATAGAGTAATAGTCAAAAGCGGGCAGAATCGGCCAAAACTGCAGTGTTGATGACCAACACGTAAGCACACCTTGAGGGTTCAACAACTATGGAAATCACTTGGGACCCCAAAGCGGTGAGTGTTGATGACCGACACGTAAGCGCACCCGGGGTTCGTCAATCGTGGAAATCCTATGGGTCTCAAAGCGCTGAGTAATAGTGCAAGCGGACACGATTGACCAAATATGTGAGTGTTGATGGTATCACGTAAATGCACACTGGGTTAAATCAATCATGGAAATGACTCGAGACCCCAAAATAGAGTAATAGTCAAAAAGCGGGCAAGAAATCGGCCCAAAGCTGTGATTGTTGATGACCGACATGTAACCGCACCTTGGAGTTCGACAACCATGGAAACGCTTTGGAACCCCAAAGCGGTGAGTAATAATCCATAAAGCGGGCAGAATCGACCAAAACTGCAGTGTTGATGACCAACATGTGAGCACACCTTGGGGTTCAACAACTATGGAAATTGCTTGGGACCCCAAAGCGGTGAGTAATAGTCCACGAAACAGGTAAAATTGGCCAAAATTGTGAGTGTTGACGATGGACACGTAAACAAACCCGGGTTAAATCAATCATGGAAATGACTCGAGACCCCAAAAAGTAGGAGTCAGAAAGCAGGGCAGAATCGGCCCAAACTGTGATTATTGATGACCGACACGTAAGCGCACCTTGGATTTTGACAACCATGGAAATCACTTTGGGACCCCAAAACGGTGAGTAATAGTCCATGAAACGGGCCAGAATCGACCAAAACTGCGAGTGTTGATGACCAACATGTGAGCACACCTTGGGGTTCAACAACTATGGAAATTGCTTGGGACCCCAAAGCGGTGAGTAATAGTCCACGAAACAGGTAAAATTGGCCAAAATTGTGAGTGTTGACGATTGACACGTAAACAAACCCCGGGTTAAATCAATCATGGAAATGACTCGAGACCCCAAAAAAGAGTAGGAGTCAAAAGCGGGCAGAATCGGCCCCAAGCTGATGATTGATGACCGACACGTAAGCGCACCTTGGATTTTGACAACCATGGAAATCACTTTGGGACCCCAAAGCGGTGAGTAATAGTCCGAAAGCGGGCAGAATCGGCCAAAACTACAGTGTTGATGACCGACACATAAGCACACCTTGGGGTTCAAAACCTATGAAAATCGCCGGGGCCCCAAAGCGGTGAGTAATAGTCCACGAAACATGTCAAAATTGGCCAAAACTGTGAGTGTTAACAGCGGACACATAAGCACACACATAAGCACACCGGGTTCATCAATCGTGGAAATTGCTCTCGGTGCCCAAAAATGCTGAGTAATAGTGCATCAAGCGGACTAGAATCGGCGAATATGTGAGTGTTTATGACCGACACGTAAACACACCCGGGGTTAAATCAATCGTGGAAATGACTCGAGACCCCAAAATAGAGTAATAGTCAAAAAGCGGGCGAGAATCGGCCAAAACTGCAGTGTTGATGACCAACACGTAAGCACACCTGAGGGTTCAACAACTATGGAAATCACTTGGGACCCCAAAGCGGTGAGTGTTGATGACCGACACACGTAAGCGCACCCGGGGTTAAATCAATCGTGGAAATCCTATGGGTCTCCAAAGCGCTGAGTAATAGTGCAAGCGGACACGATTGACCAAATATGTGAGTGTTGATGGTATCACGTAAATGCACACTTGGGTTAAATCAATCATGGAAATGACTCGAGACCCCAAAATAGAGTAATAGTCAAGAAAGCGGGCAAGAATCATTAAACTGTGATTGTTGATGACCGACATGTAACGCACCTTGGAGTTCGACAACCATGGAAACGCTTTGGAACCCCAAAGCGGTGAGTAATAATCCATAAAGCGGGCAGAATCGACCAAAACTGCAGTGTTGATGACCAACATGTGAGCACACCTTGGGGTTCAACAACTATGGAAATTGCTTGGGACCCCAAAGCGGTGAGTAATAGTCCACGAAACAGGTAAAATTGGCCAAAATTGTGAGTGTTGACGATGGACACGTAAACAAACCCGGGGTTAAATCAATCATGGAAATGACTCGAGACCCCAAAAAGAGTAGGAGTCAAAAGCGGGGCAGAATCGGCCCAAACTGTGATTATTGATGACCGACACGTAAGCGCACCTTGGATTTTGACAACCATGGAAATCACTTTGGGACCCCAAA
>JAHIAM010008809.1:0-15325 GCA_021605205.1 Aegilops longissima
GCAGAGCCCGGGCTGGGCCACACAGGTGCCGAGCACTGTTGGGCCAGGCCCAAAACAGAAGCTGCGACGCACGCGGCCGGTTCGCCATATCTCCTCCGTATCCACGAGCCCCCCACAGGCAGCGCAGCGTCGAATCGGCGTCATGGGAGAGATCGTGGGTGGTTTCTTTATTGGAAGAGTGAGCGTATGCCCCTCCCTCTTTATAAGCGGAAGCAGGGGCAGTTAGTCCATCTCGCCGATCGCTATTCAATCTCAAAAACCTCGCTGCTCCCCTTCTTCCCAAAGCTGAAAAGAGAGCAGCGCTCACTTCATCGCCACCGGCACCCTGCGTCGATCTCCCTCACCACCTCCGCCATGGCTCAGCCGGGAAGGTTGTGAAGTCGGCGGCCGCGGCTCATGGCGCTGCAAAGGCGGGCAACCTTCCCCCTCAGCTCGCTGCGAAGGATCGAGGGTATTACTACCTCTTCGGTGCGAGGCGGCGCATCCAGCGCGAAGGTACTCCAGCTGCGCCGGGACGGCTCGAATGGATATCCCTTCTTCGGCGTTGTTCTTCTCTGCGGGCTCTGCGCCTTTCTCTGAATTTTACGTGACATTATGAACACCTCGGGTTCCGCCTCCTTGACTTCACCCCCAGCGCCGTTCGACCATGGCAGTTTCGCACATCTCTGCGAAAACTTTGTCGGAATCTATCAAATGTAGCTCTTTTTCGCCACTTCTTCATGCCCGAGTTGAGAGAGCCTTTATCGGCGGAATCGCTGGATCTCGAGAACCGGCAAGAAGCTTATCGGAGGAGAGCTCCGCACAAGTGGGATGAGTGGAGAAGCGGTGGTGCTGGATTGTGGAGAGAACCGCAGCCATTACCGCCAGCGCCAAGCCCGGTGGTGCGTGGCAGCGATTGGAGCCCGTGGCCCGGAAGGCGATAGGCTGAAGATTGCCGTCACCGGATCCTCGCCTCGGGCTTGCCGGAGCTCACCGTAAACCCGTTGGCGCGAACTTTCTTCGCGCCCGCCCCCCCTGCGGGAGAGGAGGAGACCGCTGGGAGTTCGAGTCGGCGGATATCATGAGGCTGCGCCGGGCCTCAACTTCAACTTCACTGTCACAGGCTGGGCCGCGATGCTCTTGGAACTGTTCAAGCACGATCCTGAACATCCGAAGTGTTCAGGTTGCGAGGTGTCGTTCATTGTGCAACAACTCCTCGCTCGACCGCATCCATGCAATGATGCGTGTCGCGGTCGCATGGAATTGTCCCAACTTGGCAAGACGCCTGGGCGGCGCGTCGGAGTTCTTTGGCGGCTTGGTAGAACGCTGGTCGCTCAACGAGCAGAAGAGCCTTACTCGCGACACCACCGATGCGGAGATCGGCGCCGCCACTAGGCTGAAGGGCGGCAGCGCTCTGTGGCAGTTTGGATTCACCGTGGAGGAGGCAGGCGATGGGCAAGCCTTGCGGCGAGAGGAGCTTGCGGCGAGGAAGAGCTTGTCGAGACGAAGCTGAGTCGGCGAGCCGCCGAGCGCGGCGACTTCGTTGAATCGACTCCTCCTCTTTCTCACCTTGAGATAGCTTGCCATGCGCGGAGCTCCCAGCTCCACCAGAAGGCGTCTCCAAGGCGGAGGCGTGGCGAAGCGGCAGGCAGGTCAGCAACCGCTGCGCGCGCCTGCAGCTCCACCGTGGCAAGCATTGTTGCGGGGAGCACCACGCCGCTGCGGCATGGCAGGCCAGGCCCTCCCGGACCACCGCCTGCTCCGCCAGCGACCAAGGAACCTACTCCTCCGCCTTGTCGCGCGAAGGTGGGCGGTTCGACCTCTCCGCACTCAGCTCCGGCGAGGAAGAGGAAAGTAAGATTCTTTCTTTGTACTTGTAGTTCTTCAATTCTTGCTGTTTTGTCTTGTATCTGATTTGCTTTACTCGAACCCATTCCTTTTCGGGACTACGGCCGGGAAGGCGAAGATAGCCAAGGTCGGTGATTGTCCGAGGATGAACCCACATGACAGCAGGGGTGTGTCAAGACCATCTTCCGGACCGGCAACTATTCCTAAAGCAGCCCCGGCGTAAGTATGGTTTACTTCTGCATTGTTAGCGCGCATGGGTGCTCTTTATTCTTGACATCGACTATTGGTTTTGCGTAGGAAGCGAGCAGTCTCACCGAAGTGCGGAAGCTGCTCCCGACATGCCATCTGCCCGACTACACCGCCGAGATTCCCGGCAAGGAGAATCTCCGACAAGGGCGGTTCTCCGGCAAGGGCACACCAGCGACCCCGATGGCGGAGACCATTTTGATCTAATCAGGTAATCCTCTTGCTTGAAAACTTCCCTTGGTTCTTTTCTTCGATTTCCTTTTGGATATTTGCTTGACTTTTCTTCATTTTCGGTCGTCGAGATCCATCGCCCTGAGCGATGGAGACCGAGTCGCCGGCGAAGGAGGGCCGAGCGTAATGTCGGCAACGCCGCTGTCACGAAGAAAAGCAGTGATGATCCCTTGGCGGAAGGCCGCCAAAGCTGCCGCCATGAAGCTGGCGAGGGTCCGCGATCGCCTTGGCAGCCCGAGCGCGCCGAGGCGTCGGCGCTTCGGACCGCGATCCCTCCTGCTCTTGCGCGTCGAGGCTCGAAAAGCCCGGCCAGCGCCTGTTTGAAGGCGGCGATGGCGTCTTCATCAAGCTCCCAGGCGTCGAGCTCGAGCGCCGATCGAAGGAGAGACCTTTGATGAAGAGTTGCTCGCCTCATTTGAGGCTGACACTGAGTCGGCCTTTGTCACATCCCTAGTTTTGGTATGACCTAGACTAGCTGGTCATTTGTGCATCATGTTTAAATTTCATTTAAATTTGAAATGGGGATTGTAAAACCCTCAAAATCATTCTGAAATGACCCAAATAAAAATTGCTTCAATTTGGCCCAAGAAAATGTTCTGTTTCCTCTAAAAATATTGGTGGTAGGTAAATTCCAACCAATATTTTGGGAGCTCAATGTTTTATTTTTGGCCATTTGAATTAATCGATAAATATTTGCCTTGGATATATATATGTTACATGTATAATATATGTCCAAAAATTATGCTAGTTGTTGAGGAGCTGGGAATAATACCACTAGCCCTACAAAAATTGGCATAAGTTAATAAAATGGTTTAGTATTTTATTTAAATCAAAACAAATGTCGAGAAAATAGAAAAGAAAACAAAAAGGGAAAACCTAACGGACCCTTACATGCTGGTGAGGCCTTTGTCGGCTTGCCTGCCCCAACAAACCGGCCCAGCCACCACCGCCGTCGTCCTCCTAGCGGCGATCGGCCCGAGGCGTGGCAGCAGCGCCTGCCGCCCAGCGCGCATAGGCGCCACGCCACCAGCCACTGGCGTTCTCCTCGTCGCCTGGATGCCCGGACATCGCCCGCCGCGCCAGTCCTCCCCACTCTCTCTCGCTCTCCTCCTCCCTGGACCTCTCCTTCTCCCAGCGCCCGGCGCTGCCGCGCCAGCTCCCGCCGTCCCTCGCCCCTCCGTGGAGTCTCTGAGCTCCCACGACTCCCTCGTCCTCTCCATCAAAGCCCAGCGCCTCGGGAAGCCTTGGGCGCCTCCATCGGCGCTGTCTTCATCTCCGGTCGTCGGAGATCGCCCGCCGCCTCGCTGGTTCCAGCCCCTCCCGAGCTCGCCGACCGCCTCGTCCAGAACCGTCGTGAGCTCTCTCTTCCCCCTCCTCCCGGCTCGTTTGCCCGTCTACCTAGCTCAACCACCGCGCCCGCAAGCTCCTGCGCCGCCCGGCCATGGTGCCACCAGTAGCCCAGCTGCCCCTGCTCATAGAGAACTCACCGCCGAATCCTCGGTGCCCTCCAGCGCATCGTTTGCACCCAACATAACCCCCTAGTGCCCGTAGCACCTAACCGCCGCCCTTGACTCCGGCCGCCGCCAGCTCGCTCTGGCGAGCTCCGGTCGCCCTGCCTCTCCACTTGCTCGTCATCGTGGACAGGCGGCTCCTCGCCCGTGGTCTCCGCCCAAATGGTGCGGGCGGCGATCCGAACCCTCCGCGCGTTCGGCCTCGCCCGGCCTGACGCCGTGAGGATTGACGGGTCAACCCGCTAACTGCTCGCCCTCCCCCTTGTAATGGCCGACATGTGGGCCGGCCTGCTAATTTTGATTTGAGGATTAATTAAACAACTAAGTAACTACTGTTACCTGCTATGACACTACTTGTGTGGACCCCACGGTTGAGGTTTTGACCCCGATCGATCATGAGTTGACTTCTTTGACGTCATGCTTACTCAATGATGGCGCGATAATTCATTTTCTGGATTTAAATTAAATCAGGAAATTCCGGAAAATATTCAAACTTCAAAAATTCATACTCTAAATTCAGCACCGTAGCTCAGATTGAAATAATTTATATATGAAAAATTATCGAGAAAAATGCAATCTTTCCATCTATACTAGTTTCATGCATGACAAACCAACCTATACCTGCTGTATAAGTGAAAACATGTAAATGGCATTTATAAGAGCTTAATTTGGAGTTGCATTTGAATCTTTGGTTCAAATGGACTTCATTGAAATTGAATACTAGTTGCATTAGCTCAAACAGCATCACATCTACATGCCATGTTCATGCATCATATTGTTGCATATGATTGTGTGATTTATTGACACCGTTCCTTCTCGATGGAGTCACTGCTCGGGAGGCGATTCTAGAATGCACAGCCGTGAAGCGATTGCCCCCTTGTTGATTTACCGAGGCAACCAAATCCCCTTGTTCATTCGATACAATCCTGCTCTCTGCTCCTGCTCTCGGTTATTGCATTAGGACAACAGCGATTCGCCACGCTGCTTTGTGCTGCGGTAGTTGAACCCATTCCTCTTGCATGACTGTCATTGCCACGATTAAATAGTTGAAACCCCACTAGCATGTGTAGGAGTTGATTGAGCCATGTTGTGTTCCTACCATGCTATGCACGCTATTGCTTAGAGTTTATGTAAGTGCGATTCATTCGGAATGAATTGGAGTGTTACGATATGTTAATGTTCTGATTGAGTGAAGTGTGTGAACACGATTTGGTAAAGAGTGGCAGTGAGAGGCCATGTAAAGGTACATGGTGGGTTGTCTCCAGCAGAAGATCCTTAAAGCCTTGAGTTCTATGTATATTGTCCAATGACTCGATACTACCACACATTGGGCTCACAGGCGCTCCAGCTCTCTCGACTTATTAACCAACTTGATCTACATCCGAGAATACCAAGCTAGTTTACGGTGTTTTGTAGGTAGTGCTAGTAGTCTACCAAGTGGCACCGGCTAGGTGGGCTTGGAGACCAGACTAAACTATGCTTTACGGTGTACCAGCGTGAATGCATCCGGCGAGGTGGGCTTGGGAACCCTGCTCACATCGTTTGGGACCGTGGCGACACCGGCGGATCTCCTTCGCGGATGGAACCAGAATAGGCGATAAACACAGGCTAGAGTCTTGTGTGGTTAGTCGAGGTCGTGGCCGACACCCTCGCCGAGACTTCAGCTTGAAGGTTGCCGAGATACATGGCGATGTATATGGCGGTAGAGTGGCGAGGCGTGTGTGAAGAAGTACACTACAGGGGTTATCATGATCTATTCGAATAGCAGAGTGTGTCCTCGGTTATGGACTTCTTGGATACTTCATGGTACATAGACAACTTGAAGTGGATACTCTAAAATGCTCAAGACAAGTGTGAGTGCTATGGATGGCCTTCTCGTGTGGAGCAGGGGATGAATCCATAGTAGTGTATTATAATGAGTGACTAGTGGACTCGGTGTGTAAGCCATATCACCTCAAAGAAGTTCAGTAATGCAGTAAAGCAGGATAGCCACCAGTGTCAAAGCTGGCTTGCTGCAACTTCACCCCACATTACCTTCTTGATACAAATGCATGTATGTTAGGATCTGATGTAAGTCTTAAGCTGAGTACCTTTGTACTCACGTTTGCTTTTTTATGTTTCTGCGGCGGAGACTTCGGTCTTACTAAAGTAGTTCCGCTTGGACTTGACGAGTAACTTGTTACCTCGACTCTCGATCTTGTACCCATAGGAGGTCTTGTAGATAGTCAGGCTTCTCGGCCTTTTTCTTTTATAGTTTATACGTACTCGGACATGCAATACTTCCGCTTGTTGCTTGTATGTCCTCTGAATGATGGGTCATGTGACCCCTGTTTTATGTTATTATTTGTGGCTTCTTACAGGCCTTTATCTATATGAGTTTTGCGTTATGTTGTGATGCCATGTTGTATACAGCACATACTTGCATGTTATCGTACGTGTAACTTGTATTGCTATGTGTAGGATCCGACAACCTAGTTGTTTATCCATGGTAGCCTCTCTTATGGGGGAAATGTAGTCTAGGTGCTTACCACGATAGTAGTCCGCTTCTGAGCCAGTTCACGAAGTCACTTAGCCTAGCACTCTTTGCTTGGACACTTGCTTGGCGGCATGTGTTTCCGCCGTTCCTATATGCATCCCTTGAAATGTCACCGGATGATATTGAGTCTGCCTAGCCACACTACAGACCGGGATCCAGTCCCTGTTAGCCCGTGATGCTGGCCCGAATTCATACGTTGATGACCGACATGCTGATGTGATTCATGTATACTGTCCCCATAAGTTGATGCCACTTTGACTTCACGACTAGTCATGTCGGCCGGGTTCTACATCATATGGATGCTAGCGACACTATCATATCGTGAGCCAAAAGCGCCAAAAGGGTCCCGGGCCATGGTAAGGCGACACCCGTAGAATACCGTGCGTGAGCGCAAAAGTGATATGATGTGTTACATGCTAGATCGGTGTGACTTAGGATGGAGGTCCCGACAGCACCGGACAACGTGTGGCGAAACCGAGGAGGGCATTTTTCTTGGAAGGCTAATGTCCATCTACTGCGCTTCCAGAGCAAGCCAAGCTAGTATCCGATGCGCTTATCTCGAAGGCGGGAGTGGACATCGAGCCTTCAGCGGAGGGCTCCGGGCGCACCTCAACAAGAAGCTCTCACGGTCCTTAGCGGCGGGAGGCAGGGGAGCAATTTGTCGGGAGTATAAAGCCTTCCTCCTCGAGAAGGCTGAAGTTGAAGAAACAAGGTGACTTCTTCTGAGAAGGCTGTCTCAGCTTGGGGAAGGCGGAATTAACGCAGAAGGTTAACCTTAGCAGCGAACGAGGAGGATCTTGCAGCGCAGCAAACATTCGGCGGGGCTCTCAGAGCGAGGATCTTTGCATTCTTGCAGGGCATGAAGGAGTTGGAGGCAGAAGGTGGCATGGTGGAGGCCGATCTCAAGGTGGCGAGGAGCTTGCTGCGCTCAGCGTGGCCGAAGGGCGCCTACACCCTTGGCGAGCTGCAGGGTCGTCTCGTCGAGGAGGAGCAAGGGCTTAAGCGCCGCCAAGGACTCAAATGAGATCTTGAGTTGAAGGCGACTACTTTGTGTCTGGCCGGGCGGCGCCCGAGGCGGGAGGTGGCCTTGAAGGAAGATGAAGGCCGGCGAGGCGGCTGTGAGTCTTCTTGCCGCCCGAACACTTTTAGGGAGAATGTGGAGCCTTGGACCGAGGTCTCGTGGATGTTGCGCAGCCATCGACGGGGGCTGGCGCTTGTTGGGGATGGAGGATCTCGGTATTCCTCGATGAGCACCTCCAACCCGGCGCCATGCTCAACTTGTTCTTCAAGGCGTGGCGGCGGCCCTCCAGCGACTCGGGAGAAGATCCCAAAGCGGCTGGCGAGTCGCCATGATCTGCGGGAGCTCTTCAAAAGGTGCTAGTGAAGGTGGCCTTCCGCAGCAGGCCTCAACCTCACCAACATCCTCGGGACCTTGCGCGGATCTTTGATCTGAGCGCTCAAGACCCTTATCGCACCATTGTGGACAAGGTGGCGGGATCAAGAGGTTGAGGCGATCGCGTGGATTAGGCGCCCGTTTTCTCTTTTTCTTGTCATTGCTGCGGTCATGTTATGAGAACAATCTGTTAGACTGCGACAAACAATCTTTAATATGGCGCTATTTGGTGGCGATTGCTATATTATTTCCTTTACTTGATTCCTTCCTTTGTATGTTTTGCCCTCGCTTTTAGGGAACTTGTCGGTCATGAGCACCTTAATACTTGGCCAGTCTGAGACGTCGGCAGCTTCTTTGGCGGTGCCGCTACCGACAAAAACCTTATGCGCAACTAATCGCAGCTCACTTAAGTTGTTGGCGGACTCGAAAAAAGTAAAGCGCAACTAGCTACGAAGTTGGTTCCTCCGGCGCAGTTTTCCATACAAAAGCATGGTCGTTAGGAAGATAACTTAAAAATTTTAAAACTGATTGCTCAAACTTTAGCAACTTAGCTTTTACATCGTTTGCTTCCGGTAAGCGAAACTTCCTCGAGCGGCCTTGGTCCACACCATTATCTTCTCCTTTCCCCGGCAAACTTGTGGGCGGGAACCTTCCTTTCTTTGAGAAGAAAGAAGAGAAAATAAAGATATGGAGCCTTACGGCTCGTTATTGCTTACGGGGGTGGGAGCTGCACAAAGTGTGGAATAATGCATGCAAAAATAAAGTAGAAAGCATGAAATTGACAAGATGTGCGAGCACATGAGCTACTTATATGCAGCGAAGTGCTGCGCCGGCAGTACAAAGGATTACATGCAACATCGGCAAGACTTGTACAAAAGGTGGTTGCTTAACAGGTTCACGACAACCGCTTCTCTGAGTAAAACTTACGAAGATGCTCAATGTTCCGGGAGGTTGCTCACGGAATGCCATCTTCGGTCTCAAAGGCGGACAGCGCCGGGCCTAGTGACTCGTTTCACCCGACAGGGCCTTCCACTTCAGCGTCAACTTGTTGGAATTCTTGGCGAGCTGAGCGGCGCCCGAGAAGAACAAGGTCGCCTTCCTCGAGACTTGGCATTAACTTTGCGGCTATGGTAGCGGCGCAAAGCTTGCTTGTGTATCGAGCAGCTAAATGCACGCGGACTGGCGGTCCTCCTCAAAGACAGCGCGTCATCTTATCGCAGCTGCTCTTGCTCAAGCTCATCATAAGCGAGCACTCGAGGTGACCCATTATCTGAGTTCCGTGGGGAGAACTGCCTCTGCTCCATAGACTAGAGCGAAGGGTATGTGGCCGATGGCTCGATTTGGCGTCGTCTGGTCGACCAAGAACCACGGCAGCTCATCAATCCAGTTCTTTCCGCACTTGTGCAGCTTTGCCGAAAGTCACGGTCTTGAGCCCGCAACGCTTCAGCATTCGCCCTCTCCGCTTGGCGTTACTTCTCGGATGAGCAAGCGAAGCGAAGCAGACCTTGGCGCCAAGATCTTGGGCGTCTTGCATGAAGGTGCGGCTGCGTGAATGCACGTGTGGTTGTCGGTGATGATCCTGTTAGAAAGATCCAAGCGGCAAACAATCGACCTAAAGAACTTGACTGCTAATGTTGTCACCTTCCTCCCTTCTTCCACTTCCGCCACTTTGTGAACTTATCGATTACAGCGTACAAGTACTCAAAGCCCCGACACCTTTCGGGGAAAGGGGCCGAGGATGTCGAGCCCCAGACCGAAAATGGCGGGATAAAGGATCGTCCCGGAGAGCTTGAGGCGGTGAATGTATCTGCTTGGGATGGGACTTGCAGCTTCACACTTGGTTACTTGTGCGATTGCATCCACGGAGGCTGTGGCCAAAGAAACCTTGCCGGAGCAGCTTGCTTGACAAAGTGCTCTTGCGCCAATGTGGTGACCACATATGCCTCCATGTATCTCTGCCAACAGCTTTTGTCCATCTTCGGTGAATACACTTCAATTTCACACCGTTGAGTCTTCTTCTATCACAGTGTGTTGTCGAACAAACTGGTACATATACTTGATGTACTTGCTACTCTTCCGCTTCTTCTTGCTCTTGGGAAGTTCTCTGTCAGAAGGAAATGGACAATCTGCTGTGCCCATGCTTTGGAGCTTATGGCTCGACAACAAGGACTAAAGGCATCATCTTGCTTTGGCAGGAACATCCGCTTCTGGCGAGAACCTGCGGCTCGGTAGGAGCTTGGCGTTCCCGGCAAGCTTGCAGGAGCAAAACTTGTCGAGGCGTGCGCCTCAAAGGAACAAACCCTAGGGCTTGCGGAGCAGACTGCTCCTCGGCGCCCTTAGTGTTGATCTTGAGGACCTTCTTGGCGGCGGCTTGGGGAGCTCTGCTGGGAAAATAGTCACCAGAAATCAACTTCCTCTTCTTGTTCTGTCCGAGTTGATGGCGTTACAGACGGTTGAGTCAGTTTGAGCACAAAGATCCCTGGTTCCACGGGTAACTTAAGTCTGGCGCGCTTGCCACTGAGCCATCGGCAATGTCGTTCTCGAGCTCTTGGAACATGTTCCATCTGTAGGCCCGTCAAAGTGCTCTTCTAGCTTTCTCACTTAATCAACGTAAAGCTTCCATCAACGGACTACGATAATTTCTTGTTCACTTGGCGGACGACAAACTGTGAGTCACCCTAACAATGAAGCTTGTTGCTCCTTGGGAAAGTGCATCACGGACTACATTGCTTGAAATTGCTCTCCGATTAAGGCGCCCAACAAGTAACGCCGCAAGACCGGGCAGCTGCAATGGCACCATCAAAGTACATCAGCCACTCTTTGCTTGCTTCCTTGCGGGGATGCTCGTTCTGGAATTTCTTCATCTTGTGTTGGCGTCCATTCTGCTATGAACTCCGCCAATGCTACTGCTGGATAGTTGAAGTTGCTCTCTCAAACTGGAGGCCAAAGCTTGACAGTTCCATTGCTTACTGGACAATCCCGCCTGTTGCTTCGGATTTTGCAGTATCCTCTTCATGGAAAAGCAGTGGCGGCAGTGATCTCATGTGCTTGGAAGTAATGGCGCAGCTTTCTGAGGCCATGAGAAGGCGAAAAGCAATTTCTGCACGCAGTGCACCTTGACCTAGCCCCCCTGCGAGAAGGCTGACAAAATAAAACTGAAGTATTGCACCATTCTTCTCTGCATCTTCTCACGCGCTGCTTGAGATCCATCTTTAGCCGGGACTAGGAAACTTGCGGTGAAGTCCCTTGCTTGTCGCTGGATGCATCTGCGTGGTTGCTAGCTCATCATCCGCCTCCTCTCCGCTACTAACGCAGCACTAACCACTTGATTGGTTGCCGCTATATATAACAACAACTCTTGTGGCTTAGGTGCGACAAGTGTTGGAGTGGAGGCAGTATCTCTTTAAGTCCTGCAGTGCAGCCTCCGCTTCAGTCCATTTCATTGGACCTGCCTTTTTCAATATTTTGAAAAATGGCAGGCGCGCTCAGAACCTAGAGATAAACTGCTGAGCAGCTACGCAACCGGCAAGTCTTCGTACATCCTTGGCGGCTTTGGTGCTTCAATCTGCTCAATGGCCTTGATCTTTCGGGATTGGCTGATTCCCCTCGAGACCACGAAGAACCCGAAGCTTCGGAGGGACTCCAAACACACACTTCTCGGGGTTGAGCTTGAGGATGATCTTGCCGATTTGCAAAGGTTTGTCTAAATCTTGAATCGAGTCGTTGTCCTTGCTCTTGACCACTTATGTCATCCATGTGGCTTCCACATTTCTATCTATTTGCGGCTCAAAAGCGTCATGGACTACCCTTGCAAATGTTGAACCAGCATTCTTTAAACGAAGGCATCCGATGCAAGCATTGTGCCACATGGGGTGATGAATCGGTCTTCTCATCCTCTCGCCATGAAGATCTGATGGTATCAGTATGCATCAGAAATGAAAGCAAGTCACATCCGGCGTGGAGTCAACAATCTGTCGATCGCGGAAGAAATGGGTCTTTGGGACAAGCTTTATTGACATCGGTAAAGCATACAAAGCCTCCATTTCCGTTGCCTTCGCCGACTACGAGGTAAACCCGTGGATGGAGCACTCCTTTAAAGACTGCTGCTTCCAATTTCTTGCTTTCTGCGATGAATTCTTGGCGCTCCTTGCCTTCGACTTTACCTTGGCGGGCGCGCGGGGGCCAGGGCAAGATGGTGCTCGATTACTTTCTTGGGAACACGGGGATGTCGGGCGGTTGCCCAAAATCGTCGGCGTTTGCCGCGAGGAAACAAGGCGGCTTTCCTTTAGGGTCGAGTGGCGATGGTGAAGGTACCACGATGCCATCCTCCTGGCGGACACCTTCTTGGTCTCTGGTGGAGCTGCCATTTTCTTCTTACACTTGCGGTGGAGCTCGATGGTGCGTCCTCGGCGGTGGCGCAGCACTCCGAAGTCGCTTGCGGAGTGGGCATCGGAACTCTTGCGGACTTGGTCTTCTTCTTGCCGGGCTTCAGCGGCAAGTGACTTGCATCTGTTGTGCTCTGCTTCGTAGATCTTGTCGGGCGGATAAGAGCATCCTTCTTGTCGCCGAGGCAGAATGACCTTCTCGGGCTGGCATCTTACATGTTGTATGCATAGTGAGGCTGCCATGAATTTGGCGAGTGTTGAGGCAGTATCCCATTGTAAAGGCAATGGAAATCGATAACGTCAAAGTGACCCTCTCGGTCTTGAAGTTCAACTTCGCTGCCAAATGTCACCGGCAATGTGATCTTTCCTTGACTTGCTCCTTCCGGATTGATTCCTTGGAATGTGCGGTCTCTTGAGCTCACCATCCGGGGATCGGGTTTAGGAGCACCGGAGGAATCAGGTTCAAGCGACCGCCGTCAACTAGCATCTTAGTGACCTTGAGGTTGCGGATAGTTGGTGAAACCAACATCGGCAAGCACCGACCCGATTATCGATCGGTGGTCATATCAAAGATGATGGCGTCTTGGACCATTCGGAGGCTTGCGTGACTCGGCGGGTGGTTACGCGCATTGACTTCCGCACCTTTGCTTGGTGGCGGTGTGAAGTATCGAAGAAGCACCGCCGTCAGCGCCGGGACCTCTTGGCTACGGAACTCCTGCTCATCTCTCGTCATCATCCATATCTTCATCGTTGTCATCTTCTTCATCCTTTCGCGGCCCGGGAAGGTCTATCCTTCCTGCTTGGCCTTGCCTGGCGTCCTCCTCGGTAGGCGTTTCTTGCGGCTCCTCCGGCACCTTCCGGGCCTTCTCCTTGTCGCGTCGCTTCGTATTCAGCCTTTTGCTCGACAAGCTGCTCGACCTTCTTGCAGCTCACGGAGGTCTGGCCCTTGGTGCGGTGGATCTTCTGATCTTGCTTGTTGTCCGTCTGCTTGTCGGTGACCGCCCGACTGGTAGTTGGTACTGGCAATCTCCTCATGGGAGCTACCACTTTGGCTTTCTTGGCGCCACCTCCGTTGCTTGGACTACTCAACGACTAGCCATCTTCCTTCTTCCTGTTGTTCCTGCCGGTTTTTTCTTTGCGGTGCAGCCTCCTCTCTCGAGATCCTCCTTACTTTCTCTCGGGAGTTTCCTCCTTCCTCGGCCATACACTTGCGCCAAGGCATAAGCTCTTGGGTTACGATCTTACGCCATCTCCTCCGCATCCTCGGTTCCGCGTTCGATGGAGCCTTTCCGATAGGTGGAATCTGGATGTTGTTTTCGATGGCTGAATCTCAAATTCTTTGAGGGCTCTCCTTCCTGGCGGAGAAATGAACTCTCTTGGCCATGAGGCTTGTGGGCTTAAAGGCGCCGAAAAGATTGGGGCCCCGGAGGATTATGGGTTGTCGGCAAGTGCATGAGCCAGATCGACATTGGGCTTGAGCACCGGGGAAATGTTGGGAGGATCTTTCGTCCGCCCGGCCCTTGCACCGGATGGTGTAGTCTTAGGAACTCCGGGGTGCAACTTGCGTGTGCTTCTCTAAATATTCCCGAAATTCTTCGTGGTGGGCCTTTGGACTTCCCTTATGGGTGAGCGGGGCAACCAAATCGGCAATCCCGGTTCCCTTTGCATGCATGTAGGAGGGCCCAGCGCTGGTGATTGACGGGCCTTCTCTTGGCGCTTCGTCGATTGCGTCTTCTTCTTGTCGTTCGTGAAGAACTTGGCGCGTCGCGCGAGCTTCGTGGTCTGATGCGATGGATCGTTACGAGGTGGATCCACGGTTGGCGATCTTGGCCAGGGAATTTGCATGGTGGTTGCACCCCCCGGTTTTCGCCATCGGCTGTGCACCGTCCTGCCGGCAGCGATTACTCGGCTGCGATGTCACCGTTAGCGAGGCGATGAGACTGAATGGTGGCCCTCCATTCCGATCTTTCTTCCATTGGAGGTAATCGGGCGTTGAGCTCGGCGCCAAAGATTCCTTTGGGTGGTGGGGCGGTGGTGAGCGGCGAGGCGGGATATGCCGGCCAACTATTTAGAAGACGATATCCCATCGGGGCCCTGCCCCTCGTTCCGCATGTTGGCGTCATCTTTGGTCTTGAGCACCAAAATCCACCGGCTGATCTTGGTCCGCGAGCGTATGGCATTTGAATACCGCATTTGGTCCGCCCTCTGAATGGGCCGGTGCATGAGGGCCCAAAGTCGCCGCCTTTCCTTGGACCGCACCGTGGGCTCCCGTTGCGTTCTTCCCCGGCATCTACCCCACCACCCTTTGCTCCGGTGGTGGTGGGTTCCGTGGGCCAGCGCCGCGAAGCCTTCTTCTAGGTATGTCGATGAAAGGATGAAGATCTAGCTTCGTATGAGGCGGATCAGGTTCCACAACCTCGGCGCCTAAACGCCAAAGATGTGGGAAGCTGATCCCGAACACCCATGGGACGGCAACGCCTTCGGTTTGGGGAATCGCCCCGGATCGGAACACAATTTACCCACTTTGGAGCTCTCCAGAATCCTCCCCTTTTTGCATGCGGGTATTGGTTCTTTTTCGGGGAGAGGTCTCGTAACACTAACCTAATGAGACCGAGCATGGTTTTTCCCTTGAACCCCCCTCTCACGTTGCATATGGGCCTCCTTTTATATGCTAAAGGGGTCTCCAAACGGGTAAGCGGTAAAGATGGAAAAAGGTTCGGTTGGTACCTCTTCGATTATCATACCTCACCCGGGGGGGACAAAGGCATTAAATGCCCGTCTCGCCCAAATAGTCAAAAAAGGACCGTCGGGGCAACCACCCCCGATGGCAATCTTGTCGGGTCGCTTGCCACCACACCGCCGCCCCAAACCTCTTCCCGCTGGAAAGGTCGAGCGACCGTTGGTGGATGTCTTTGGAGTCTTGTCTGGTGGGTTTGCCCAAGGCCTTTCCGGGTCGTTGTCTTTGGCGTCCGGAGCGCGCTCCAGGGCCTCAGCGGGGCGCGTGGCGCATGCGGCAAGTTCCTTGGATCCTTGGTTGGCCTTGGGCAAGCTCCTCTTGGGGGCCTTTCTCCTAGATGCCTTGGTTGGCCTTCCGGCAAGCTCCTCTTCGGGCCTTTCTCCTTCGAATCTTTGTTCTTGAATGGCTCCAAAGGAACCACGGAGGACCTTGGCGGTCACCCGGCAAGCCTTTTGGGGG
>JAHIAM010008811.1:0-13925 GCA_021605205.1 Aegilops longissima
TCTCTTTTCTCTCATTTTTTATTTGGGCCTTTTCTCTTTTTTATGGCCTCTTTTTTATGGCCTCTTTTTTCGTCAGGAGTCTCATCCGACTTGTGGGGAATCATAGTCTCCATCATCCTTTCCTCACTTGGGACAATGCTCTAAAAATTATAATCATCACACTTTTATTTTTTCTTACAACTCAACAATTACAACTCGATACTTAGAACAAAATATGACTCTATGTGAATGCCTCCGTGATGTGCGGGATATGCAATGAATCAAGAGTGACAAGTCTGGAAGAATTATGAATGGTGGCTTTGCCACGAATACAATATCAACTACATGATCATGCTAGCAAAATGACAATGATGGGCGTGTCATAATAATAAGGCGGTGGAAAGTTGCATGGCAATATATCTCGAATAGCTATGGAAATGCCATGATAGGTAGGTATGGTGGCTGTTTTGAGGAAGGTATCACGGTGGGTGTAAGATACGGCGAAAAGTGTGTGGTATTAGAGGCTAGCAATGGTGGAAGGATGGAAAAAATCGTATAATCCATTGTCGGCGTTAGGAGCAGGGTACCAGACTTGCTTACTGCGGACTCTGGCGTGGCTCAAGGGGTGGCCAGTCTGCCCATCTTCATTAGCACAAGCTCAAAACCCTTGCGAGGGCCAAGCCTCATGAGGTGACGATAGGAAGCTTCTCGAGCCTGACCTCGTCGGCTGGCTCGTGAGGCGGAGAGATCAAGCGGGGTACCTCACGAGGTGCCCATGATGCAAGCCATGGCGACCAAAGGCGCCCGAGGCGGGTGCCAGCCCGTCACGGTGTCCTCATTTCCTCTTTGGTGCAAAGGAGGCAAGCGCGAGAGAGCATCAAGCAAAGGCAACCATTTGATTGCAATAAGACCAAGACCAGTGAACAGCAGGAAGGAGGTCATCATGGAGCCCAAGCCGGCGTCATCGTCGAGCCTTTGGCGGCGAGGACCAACTTTAGTCGAGGATAAGTGTACTAGATGTTCCCCTTCAAAATGGCCAATTGTTGGCGCCCTTCCCGCTCAATATTTGGGAAGAGGCCGGGGCCTCTGCCTATAAATAGGACTAGCCACCCACAGGGTAGAGGCAATCTAGAGAGGCGGATCGGATCGAGAAGAGAGTAGAGAAGAGAGAGAGAAGCTGAACTCCCTAGCGATTCATCGCACGGCCAGAAGCAGACCCTCATGAGGCTGTTCTTCCTTATTATTCATCATCAGCCCAAGGCAATCCACCACACCACACACTAGAGTAGGGTATTACACCACAATGGTGGCCCGAACGATATAAACCTTGTGTCCCTTGTGTTGTTCTTTGTGTAGTTTAGATCCTTGCGAGGATATGAGGTGTAGGTAGGTTGGAGGTGAGATCTCCGCGTGCACCTTGAGTTCGAACCTAGAGGTCTCGGAACCCGAAATCGGACATTTAGCGCGCCGGTAGAGTGCACGAGAATCCGTCTTCGCCGCCCTGCTCTTCGCCGCCCTCGCATCCATATCGAGGCTCGTCGAGCCAGCGCCCGCGCGGGCGCTCTCGCTACTCGCGTCGCCCGAGGCGGCCCCGTCGGCCGCCCCGCCGTTCCCGTCGCTTGCCGTCCAGCGCCGCCACGGCCCGGCGAAACGGCAGCGGCGTCATCTAGCATCCATCCGTGGCGAGCAGCCGCACCGCTACTCTTCGCTTCGCCCAGCTAGTTCTTCGTCCCACAGCGCTCCAGCGTGCTCATGGAAACTCGAGCCGCACTCGCCAGCGACAAGCGAGGTCTGCGCTCTCGCCCTGTCGGCAGCGTCTCGAGTGGCTCAACGCGTCGCCCGAGCTCGTCCACGCCCGCGAGGGCTCCCCGCGCGTCCTTCTCGCTGCACCGCGTCCGCCTTGCGCGGCGGCAAGCTCACGGCGCCTCAGCCGCCTCCCCCTCAAGCGCCTTGGCCCCAAGCGCGTGGCCCCTGGCGGAACCCACTCCGTCCGGCACCGGTAGCGGCAAAAGCGAAGCTGCCAAAGGTCCCTCGTCCCCAAGAAGCTGCCAGTGCTCCTGCACGGCACGTCACGACAGCAGCTCTGCTCCAGCCGCCAAGACCCAGCGCTGCTCCGGCGGCAGCGCCGCGGGGACCAGCAATCAAGCCCTCCGTCAACAAAGGCCTCCGTGGCCCTTTGCAGCTGCAGCGCCTTCACCACCGAGCTACGCTGGCGTCGCATGGCCGGCAAGTTCAAGCGAGACCTGCCTCCTCGCTCTGACGGCACTGGCCGATCCTGCGGAGTTCCTCCAGCTCTATGGCAGGGCATCGAAGCCGCCAGCAGGGACAAGAAGGTCATGGCGAACTGGTTTCCCATGGCGCTCAAGGATGGTGCCCACTTTGGCTCTGAACACAGCTCACAGCACGATGTCCTCACAGGGGCGAGATCGCACCACTTCATCGCCAACTTCCAAGGCACTCGCGACCGGCCTCTGCCGTGGCGACATCGCCGCATCAGCAGCAACCGGAGAGACCTGCGAAGTACATCGGCGCTTCAACAACGCGTGCCTCAAGATTCCCTAGGTGGTGAGGAGGCCATCATCTCAACCTTCTCCGGCGGTGTCTTGTGACGTCAAGATGAAGGAGGCTGGCGATGCATGAAGACCTGTGCACATCCACGGAGCTGTTCAACTTGGCGACCAAGTGCACGAGGGCTGAGGAAGGGCGCCTTTCCCTCCTCGAGCTGCGGCTGCCGACCCGAAGAAGAAGCCCAAGGTCAAGGGTGTGAGCGCAAGGGGATGCCGTGCTGCATTGTAGAACCAAACACCAAGCGGGCAGGGATCACTCAAGAGTCCTCCAAGGGCAGCCGGTGCTGCGTGTACCACGACCTCCACACCACAACACCAGAATGCCAAGAGCTCGAGCCGTGCGAGAAGAGGCGAATCGGTCGGCCCCGACCGCCAATGATCGCTACTTCTGACCGAGGAGGAGGAAGAAGCGCGGGGCTGGGAAGACCGTGGCCCTCGCCAAGGGTGGCCTGGCCGACCTCGCAGGACGCTGGCAGGACCAGCCTCGCGAGGAGGTTGGAGGGACCCACCTGCCAAGGGAGGCTGGAGGATCAGCCTCGCGAGAATCGCCCACAAGGCAACGCAGGCCTCCCTCCTCTGCCACCGCAGCCAAGGAGAAATGAAGACCATCATCAAGACGAGGGGGCTGGGGGCTTCCAGGAGCCGCGCATAATCGCTTGCATCCTGGGCGGAGCTCAAGCCCCAGCCTCTCAACGCATCTTGAAGAAGTTCGCCTGCGAAGTGAATGCAGTCCTCCCCAAGCTCGAAGCCACGCACCCTCTCAGGTGGTCAGCGTGCGTCATCACGTTCAGCTCAACGGATCAGCTCAAGTGCGCAGCCACAGCCGGAGTCCTCCTGATGCTTTGTTCCCCAATCATCAGCAACGTGCAAGTCACCAGGACCCTCATCGATGGCGGGGCAGGGCTCAATGTCCTGTCCGTCGAGACATTCAACAATCTCCAAGTGCCATACAATCAGCTTCAGCCAACCAAGCCTTTCTCGGAGTCGCGATGGCTCCACAGTTCCGATAGGGCAGGTCCGCCTTCTGTCACCTTGGAGTAGCGACAACTACCGCACCGAGCTCATTGACTTTGATGTCTCTCACATTCGCCCTCTTGTACAATGCCATCCTCGGGTACCCAGCTCGGCCAAATTCATGGTCGTGACTCATCACGGCTACAATGTCCTCAAGATGCGAGAAGCGGTGGAGTCATCCACGGTGCCTTGTGAAGAGAGGCAGTGTGTTCCTGGGCGTGCTTTTCAAGCAGCGTCAATTGAAGACCAAGATCATGGGCGGGAGGCTCCCGAGGCTGCTCTAAGAAGAAGAAAACATCGCTGGCCCGACCCTCGGGGCAGGCCCCTCGAGAATCGCGCTGTTAGGGGCACCTCATACATCGCATAGGAAGGCGCGCCCAGCGCCCTCCTCGAGCAAGGCTGGGGTTCTCTCTGGAGGGCCACCGACTTTGCTAAGATCACGAGGGCGCTCGGGCACCACTTAGGCGTGTTTCAAAACATGTTTCCCTCGGGGAGGGCGAGGCAAGGAGGGCCTAACCCTCGGGAGTTTGTCGGCAAGATCATTCGAGGGCTGCGAGTCAAGAGTCATGAGTGGCAGCCGCAGCTTACCGCCGTAGCTCCCCATCTAGGCGAGATGGTGGGCTGCAGCGTGCGGATCGACATACCAGGGCTCAGCAGGCCACATCTCGAGGCGCCTCGGCCCTCACGCGTGGGCGCTGTGAAGGTCCACCCACAGCTACGTTTGCCGCCTTACGGCTTGCCAAGCAGCTGCCAGCTAACCTCATGAGGAGAATCTTGGAGGCTCAAGTGGCGGGCATTCTGCAGTCTGGCGGAGATGGAGATGGTGCGAGGAGCCACCAGCGCCTCCGGGCCTCCCGAGGCTCACAGGCTTAGGGGCTCGTGAAGATCGGCTTCCGTGGCGCCTGCGTCCGCTACTTCACATCCCTCATCTTCAACATTGTCGGTGACATCCTTGAGTTCCATTTTCAGGTGGAGGCGCCCCAGGGCTGCATCATTCCCGAGCAGCGTGGGTCGTCCACATGGCATGTATCCCTTTTGATTCGTGTTTCTAGTTTACTTTATTGGGGGCGCCCCTCGGGCTGCATCATCCCCAAGCCACCCGGGCCAGACCCAGTGGCATGTATTCCTCTTGCGTTTATTTGGGTCATGTGTTTGACCCATCACGATCATTATTTGATGCCTGTCCACGGCACCCTCTTGTCATATCATTGCTTGCGTTAAAGGGGTTACACGAGCATCGCGACTCATGGGCTCCTCTGGCTCTCCAGCCCTCACCCTCTGGCCTTGTCCACGGCATCGCGACACAGCATACCAGAGGCTGAGCCCGCTCGAGGCGGGATCCGAGGGCGTGAAACATCGACATCTAACAAATTTGCGAGAACACATTACAAGAAAAAGGCCCGAGGCAGGCGCAACCCGCCTTGAGTAGGACCCGTGAGACCCGCTGGCTCACGGGTGCCCAGATCACACCTCGTCAGGCCCTACCGTGCCAGCCACGTGTCAAGGCGGGTTGTACATGCCCGGGGCTCCTCCGGGAGGAGCCCCTCCCTCGCCTGATGGAAGCACCATGCTCCATCTTGGTGGCGACAACTTGCCGAGGCGGCTATGCCGTACACATCTGAGCGCTATGCTCAGCTGGTGATAAACAAGCGAGGTGGCCCCGGCGCATCAACCTCGGGGCCTTGAGCTCAATGTCTTGCCTCATCATGCGCCTCCCTCGGGAGTGCGCGAGGCTGGAGCACGAGGGCTACGCACAGGTCACGCCCAGGGCCGCGCCACCCAGCCGAGGCCCCCTCGGGCCTGGTTCGTCATGCGTCTCTCCCAGCCGGAGCCAAGGTCTGAAGGTCGTTTGAGCGTCAAGGGGACTGCTGAGCATCACGACTCGGGGCCGAACTGGTCACGTAGCCCCTCACCCCTTAGTTCGAAGGCTAATGGCGGTTGAGGTATCTCAGCGGGGCGGGCTCTGCTGGCGTAGAATGGTAATTTCACCCATACATCTCACCTCCCTACTTGTTGTTAGTGCGTCAAGGGGACTCCTGAGCATCGCGACTCGAGAGCCTAACATGTCACGTAGCCCCTCCTCCTTGGTCGGCCTGGTCTCGATCCGGGGCTAGCAACTGAGGTATGCAGGGCGGGCTCTGCCGGCGTAGAACATAAGCAAGTAGAAAGGAAAAGCGCAAATCTCAAAGGAATTCAAAAGCAAATATTACAGTCCATAACTGTTTTCACAACACCAGCATAAATTTAAACACCTCCACGAGGCATGATGCATGTTGCGAGGGCTGAAAGCGGGGCGGGAGCCCTGAAGAGTCACTTGTCGGCAACACCGTCGGCGGTGGGCCTGCGCTGGGCGGGTTCGCCTCGTGAAGCCTCGGGATCGGCGGTGCCTCGCCCGGCTTGGTCTTTGAAGGCCGGAACTTCTGCGAGCCTCTGCTCGACCCTTCCACGGCCTCGGGCGGCGGCAACAAGCTCGCCGCTTCGTGGGCTCAACGGTGTCAAGGTCAACATTGGGGTCACGAAGGTAGATGTGGGTGAAAGCAGCGTCCGCGCTGCGGAAAACAGGGCGACATCTTCAAGGCGCGGACCAGGAAGGGAAGCAGCTTGGCGGGGCTGTCCTCGGCGCCCGGCAGTGGGCCTTCGAGCGGCTGTCGTGGCGACTTGACAAGGTGCGAGCCTTCACCTCCAGCTTCACGAAGGCCACGGTCCTCGGCCGGGACCAGCCTTGCCATCGGCTCGATCTTCCTCGCCTCCAACGCTGCTCCAGCACACCTAAGCGGCCATGGCGCTCATCAAGCAGCATCCCGGTCCTTGGCGGCGCCTCACGAGCCTTCATGTCTTCCTCCTTCTCTTGGCGGGCCTTGGCCTCCTTGGCAAGCTGGTCGCCTGAGCCTGCAGCTCGCTCTCAGCGCCTTATGGCGACCTCGGACATCGGCTACCTCCCCAAAGGCGGCGTCGCGGCGGCCGCCGCCTCAGGACAGCCTGCTTCTCCTCGTCGCAAGTTATCGCGGCTGAACCAGCGCTGCTCGAATTGAAGCTTGTCAGGCGAACCCAGCCGGAGGCCGGCTCAGGCGTCCGGCCTGGCAGTCGGCGCCCGAAGATCTTTCACAGCAGCGGTCAGTTCAGCGGCAGCACGATCCGAGACAGTAGAAGGAGGCGGAAAGCGCAGTTGGCGGAATAGGAGGAGAGGGCGGCAGCATAATCACAGCACCATGGTGGGACCTTCTGGCCCGGCAGCTGCGGCGATGGCGTCGAGCAAGGATACCTCGGGAGTCGCTTGAACCATGGGGCTGGGCTGCGCCCGGCTAGCCCGCCGAGGCCTCGCGAGATGACCCAGGCAGGAGAGGCCGCGTCTTGCCGTCCCCTTCTTCAGCGGATGGAGAGCTGCTCGGGCAAAGCCTCGGGAGCCCCCTTGACTTTACCATACGAGCACCGGCCTAGCCAAGGAGTACTAACATCAGGCCTCGAATGACGAAGCAAGAAGCAAGATAAAAATCAAGCACTTACTGGTCATCGCTCGCCGAGCTCGAGCAACCTCGGCGAACTTGAAGCTCGAGGCGGTGCTTTGGATCAGCCTCAAGAGGCTCGGGAGGCGGAGGCGCGTCTGCCGATCGCCTCGGGCGGAGGCGGGACCAGCGAGGAACCAGCCCGTCATGTCCTTCTTCCGGGATCGAGGCGAGCTCGTGCCACCTCACTCGTCGCCATCCTGCGTCGTCGTCCGGCAAGAGGCGGAGGCGCGGGACCTGCGCCGAGGAGGGCACTCTCGACTCCGTCGGTCGCCTCGGTCGGGCCCTCTTCCGCTCCTCTTCTTCCTCCTCTTCGTTGGAGTCGTCGGAGGACACGTTCACGTCGCCGGGCAGCGGGTCTCGGGAACCTCCGTGGGCACAGAGCCGTTCCGTTAAGCGGGCATGGAGTCCACCACCTGCTCCCAATCATCTCGAAGGAGCAGAAGTGCAGGGCGCCCTCCGGCCTCGCCACGTCTCCCCGACCAAGATTGGAGGCTGCGGCCAGATCTTCGCCCGGCCAAGACTACGGGCTCGGGCGAGGCCTCCCACAATGAGCGAGTATTGCGAAGCGGGGCCACCCGGTGCTCGAGGAACTCCCTCGGGAGGCGGCGCCCGGTCAACCGCCCGTCGCCCGTGTTGCCCGGCCAGGTCGCGTCCATCTTCTCCGGCCGCGGCTTCCGCGGGAATCCACGAGTTCCTTGCGAGACCAAGCGTCGATGGGCGTGGGCTGCTCCGTGGTCGAGAATCAGCCGAGGATGGATCGCCCGGCATCTACCATGACCCACTTGCTCCTGAAGCCTTCAATCCTTTTCGGGCTTGAGATGGCGTTGGAGCTGTAAATGCATAACATAGCTCGCGCCTTGTGACAGTGGGGCAGCGGAGGCCGGAGGTAGAAATGAGTGGCGCAGCAAGGACCCTTGAGGGCTGCACCCGACATGAGCCTCACAATAGTGGCGAAGATTGCGGAGAAAACGAGTTGGAGTGAAGGTCACGAGCTTGCAGTTTGTAATGGCGGAGGACAAAAACAAGAACTTCGAAAAGGGAGGCACAGGACCCGGCAGCAATGGCGCTCACGAAGAAGCGGGTGAAGGTGCATCCTTGGTCCTCGGGAAGGCGAGCCAACCTTGAGCACCGGCCCCATCATTGCCTTACCGCCATCATCCGTGGCGCTTGACAGAGCTCTTCTCCGACACGTTCGGGAGTCCATGGCGAGTACCAAGCTCGGCGGCGAGTGCAGTGGCGTCATACCTTGCTAGAACGCGGGGTCGGAGTAGATCTGAGGGATTTCGGAGCAGGAAGGATAGGGCGAAAGGGGATGCAGGCAATGGCGGAGAAGGAAAGGAGGAAAGCACGGGCGGGTACCGCTCTCTTGTCGATTCGTGCAATTGCCAAGGCGTCACGGGAAGCGAGGCGCCCACGTCAATCAACACGCCACCGGCGTCCAAGGCCCAGGTTGTTAGGGCTCGCGGTGCCGCACCCTTGCCGGCTTTTTACGCTAAGCCAAGGCAAGTCGCGCCTTGGGCCGGGGAGCTCTTGTCGGCGTTCAGGAGCAGGGTACCAGACTTACTGGCTGCGACTGCTGGCGTGGCTCAAGGGTGGCCGATCTGGCCCATCTTCATCGGCACAAGCTCAAGACCCTCGCGAGGCCAAGCCTCAAGGCGGACGACGCGAAGCTTCCTCGAGCGCGGCCTCGTTAGGCTGGCTCGCGAGGCGGAGAGATCAGGTGGGGTACCTCACGAGGTGCCCATGGCGCCAAGCCATGACGACCAAAGGCGCCCGAGTGAGGCGCCAGCCAGCGATGTCCTCATTTCCTCTTTGGTGCAAAGGAGGCAAGCGCTTGCGAAGCATCAAGCAAAGGCAACCATTTGGTGCAATAAGACCAAGACCAGCTGCCGCGGCGGGAAGGAGGTCATCGTGGAGCCCAAGCGGCGTCATCGTCGAGCCTTTGGCGGCGAGGACCAACTTTAGTCGGGATAAGTGTACTAGATGTTCCCCTTCAAAATGGTCAATTGTTGGCGCCCTTCCGCTCAATATTTGGGAAGAGGCCAGGGCCTCTGCCTATAAATAGGACTAGCCACCCACAGGGTAGATGATATCTAGAGAGGCGGATCGGATCGAGAAGAGAGTAAGACAGAGAGAGAAGCGGTGAACTCCCCTCGTAGTTCATCGCTTTTGGCCAGAAACAGACCCTCATGAGGCTGTTCTTCCTTGTATTATTCATCATCAGCCAGAGGCAATCCACCACACCACACACTAGAGTAGGGTATTACACCACAATGGTGGCCCGAACCAGTATAAACCTTGTGTCCCTTGTGTTGTTCTTTGTGTAGTTTAGATCCTTGCGAGGTGATGAGGTGTAGGTAGGTTGGAGGTGAGATCTCCGCGTGCACCCGGAGTTGAACCTAGAGGGTCTGCGGAACCGAAATCCTACATCCATGGACTCAACATTAGTCATCAGAACTCATATACTTATTGCAAAAATTTAGAATTTATCAAAGCAAAGTATTACGCATCCTCCTAGGGGATAGATTGGTAGGAAAAGACCATCGCTCGTCCCGGCCGCCACTCATAAGGAAGACAATCAATAAATAAATCATGCTCCGACTTCATCACATAATGGTTCACCATACGTGCATGCTACGGAAATCACAAACTTTAACACAAGTATTTCTCAAATTCACAACTACTCAACTAGCATGACTCTAATATCACCATCTTCATATCTAAAAACAATTATCAAGCATCAAACTTTTCTTAGTATTCAGCACTCAAAAGAAAGTTTTACAAATCTTGAGTAGCAAGCATATTATTATTATTAAGCAAATTACCATGCTATTTAAGACTCTCAAAATAATCTAAGTGAAGCATGAGAGACCAATAGTTTCTATAAAACAAATCCACCACCATGCTCTAAAAGATATAAGTGAAGCACTAGAGCAAAACTATAAAGCTCAAAAGATATAAGTGAAGCACATAGAGTATTCTATCAAATTCCAATTCATGTATGGCTCTCTCAAAAGGTGTGTACAACAAGGATGATTTTGGTAAACTAAAAAACAAAGACTCAAATCATACAAGACGCTCCAAGCAAAACACATATCATGTGGTGAATAAAAATATAGCTCCAAGTAAATTTACCGATGGAAGTAGACGAAAGAGGGATGCCTTCGGGGCATCCCCAAGCTTTGACTTTTGGTGTCCTTGGATTATCTTGGGGGTGCCACGGGCATCCCCAATAAACTCTTTCACTCCTTGTTCCATAATCCATCAAAATATTTCACCAAAAACTTGAAAACTTCACAACACAAAACTCAACAGAAATCTCGTGAGTTCCATTAGAAAAGAAAACAAAGACTACTTCAAGGTACTGTAATGAACTCATTCTTTATTTATATTGGTGTTAAACCTACTGTATTCCAACTTCTCTATGGATTATAAACTATTTTACTAGCCATAGATTCATCAAAATAAGCAAACAACACACGAAAAACAGAATCTGTCAAAAACAGAACAGTCTGTAGTAATCTGTAACTAACGCAAACTTCTGGAACTCAAAAAATCAGAAAAAATCGGAAGACCTAGGCAATTTTTTATTGATTAGAAGAAATTGGAATCACTATTTTATCACGTTCTGGTGATTTTTAACAATTGTTTTAAGTGAACAGAAAGTTTCTGGAAATTACAGCAAGATCAAATAACTATCATCCAAGAAGATCCTATAGGTTTAACTTGGCACAAACACTAATTAAAAGATAAAACCACATCTAAACATAAGATATATGGATTAATTATTCCTAAACAGAAGCAAAAACAAAAAATTAAAATAAAATTGGGTTGCCTCCCAACAAAGCGCTATCGTTTAACGCCCTAGGTAGGCATAAAAGCAAGGATAGATCTACGTATTGCCATCTTTGGTAGGCAATCCATAAGTGGCTCTCATGATAGATTCATATGGTAATTTTATTTTCTTCCTAGGGAAGTTTTCCATGCCTTTCCTTAATGGAAATTGGAATCTAATATTCCCTTCCTTCATATCAATAATTGCATCGTTCTAAGGAAAGGTCTACCAAGAATAATAGGACAAGAAGGATTGCAATCTATATCAAGAGCGATAAAATCTACAGGCACATAATTCTTATTTGCAACAATAATAACATCATTAATTCTTCCCATAGGTTTCTTAATAGTGGAATCGGCAAGGTGCAAGTTTGAGAGCAATCATCAAAATCACGGAATTCTAGCAAATCACACAAAGTTTTGGGAATAGTGGAAACACTAGCACCCAAATCACATAAACATAAAATTCATGATACTTAATCTTAATTTTAATATTTGGTTCCCACTCATCATAAAGTTTTCTAGGGATAGAAACTTCCAACTCAAGTTTTTCTTCATAAGATTGCATCAAGGCATCAACGATATGTTTAGTAAGCGCTTTATTTTGACTATAAGCATGAGGAGAATTTAGCACAGTTGCAACAAGGAAATACAATCAATTAAAGAGCAACTTTCATAATTAAATTCCTTGAAATCCAATATAGTGGGTTTAGCAACGTCTAGGGTTTTATTCTTTTCACTCCCACTTTTATCAATTTCATCATCAAGATCTAAATACTCGAATTTTTAGAGCGCCGTCTAGGTAAAGGTGGATCATATTCAGTTTCATCAAGATTCATATTGCACAACAAAAGATTTAATAGGGACACATCAATAACTTTTAGATCTTCATCTTGATTTTCATAGGAATTGGAAGAACACGCTTTAATAAAGGCATCTTTATTATACGCATCCTAGCGGTTCTTTCCTTGCACTCATCAATGGAAATTCTCATGGATTTGAGAGACTCATTGATATCATGCTTAGGAGGAATAGATCTAAGCTTTAAAGAATCAACATCAAGAGAAATTCTATCAACGTTCCTAGCCAATTCATCAACTTTAAGTAATTTCTGTTCAAGCAAAGCATTAAAATTCTTTTGTGAATTCATAAACTCTTTAACACTATTCTCAAATTCAGAGGCATCTTATTAAAATTTCCATAAGAGTTGTTGTAGGAATTTCCATAATTATTAGAAGGATTACTAGGATAAGGCCTAGGATTAAAATTCCCTCTATCGCATTATTACCAAAATTATTCCTACCAACAAAATTCACATCCATAGAATCATTATTATTCTCAATCAAAGTAGACAAAGGCATATCATTAGGATCGGAAGAAACACTCTTATTAGCAAATAATTTCATAAGTTCATCCACACAAAACATTGATTTCTTCTATACATGCACTTTTTATTAGTAGATCTTTCGATTGTGCCATTGAGAATAATTAACCATAATATTATCTAGGAGTTTAGTATCATCTCTAAAGTGATTCCCATAAAAGTGCCTCCATGACGAATCTAAAAGATTTCTAGAAGCAAAATTTAATCCGGCATAAAAAATTGTATAATCATCCACAAATTCAAATCATGATTTGGGCAATTCACGTATCATTAATTTCATTCTCTCCCAAGCTTGTGCAACATGTTCTTATCAAGTTGTTTAAAATTCATAATATCGTTTCTAGGAGAGATGATCTTAGCGGGAGGAAAATACTTAGAGATAAAAGCATCTTTGCACTTGTTCCAGAATCAATACTATTTTTAGGCAAAGGCGAAAACCAAGCTTTATACGATCTCTAAGCGAAAAAGGAAATAGCTTCAATTTAACAATATCATTATCAACATCTTTCTTCTTTTGCATATCACATAAATCAACGAAGCTATTTAGATGAGTAGCGGCATCTTCACTAGGAAGGCGGTAATTGATCTTTCATAACAATATTCAACAAAGCAGTATTGATTTCACAAGATTTAGTATTGGCAAGAGGAGCAATCAGTGCTAAGGAAATCATTATTATTGGTATTGGTATAGTCACACAATTTGGTATTATCTTGAGCCATCGTGACAAACAAGCAATCCAACACGAGCAAACAAAAAGCGGCGAGAAAAAGGCAAATGGAAAAGAGAGGGCGAATAAAGCGGCAAGGGTGAAGTGCGGGAGAGGAAAAGCGAGAGGCAAATGGCAAATAATGTTGTGCGAGAGATAGGGATTGTGATGGGTACTTGGTATATTGACTTTGCGTAGACTCCCGGCAGCGGCGCGGAAATTCTTCTTGCTACCTCTAGAGCACTGTGTTGGATTTCCCGAAGAGGAGAGGATGATGCAGCAAAGTAAGCGTAAGTATTTCCCTCAGTTTTTGAGAACCAAGGTATCAATCCGTAGGAGGCTACTGTTGAGTCCCTCGTACCTACACAAAACAAATAGCTCAACTCAACCAACGCGATTAGGGGTTGTCAATCCCTTCACGGTCACTTATGGGAGTGAGATCTGATAGAGATGATAGATAATATTTTTGGTATTTTTGATATAAAGATGCAAAGTAAAATAAAAGGCAAAGTAGAAAGCAAAACAATAATAAAGTGATTGGAGATTGATATGATGAGAATAGACCCGGGGGCCATAGGTTTCACTAGTGGCTTCTCTCAAGAGCATAAGTATTTCTACGGTGGGTGAACAAATTACTATTGAGCAATTGGCAGAATTGAGCATAGTTATGAGAATATCTAGGTATGATCATGTATATAGGCATCACGTCAGAGACAAGTAGACCGACTCACTGCATCTACTACTATTACTCTACTCATCGACCGCTATCGGCATGCATCTAGAGTATTAAGTTAATGAAAAGCAATAGCAGCCTTAAGCAAGATGACATGATGTAGAGGAATAAATTCATGCAATATGATAAATACCCCATCTTGTTATCCTCGATGGCAACAATACAATCGTGCCTTGCTGCCCTCCTCATTTGGGAAAGGAC
>JAHIAM010008813.1:0-11006 GCA_021605205.1 Aegilops longissima
TAAGAAGGGGCGCTCCGCCCCCCCCACCGGCGCCATCGCGTCGTCGGTCTCCTCCACCACCTCGCCATGGCTGCGAGCCGATAAGGGAAGGGTGTGAAGTCGGTCGGCGCGGCTCATGGCGCTGCGTGAGGCGGGCGTCTTCCCCCTCAGCTCGCCCGCAAGGGCGAGAGAACTACTACCTCTTACGGTCGGCGGAGCGGCGCATCCGCGCCTGAAGGTACTCCCAGCCGCTGCTTAGAACTAGCTCCAGCTGGGTACCCTTCTTGCTTGTTCTTCTATTGCGGGCTCTGCCCGCCTTCTCTAATTTTTCTGCGATATCACTTGAACACCTCACGGGCCGTCTCCTTGACTTCACCCCAATGCCGTCCTGACCATGGCAGTTTTCGCACATCTTTGCGAAAACTTTGTCGAAATCCACCCAAGCGTAGCCCTCTTCCGCCACTTCTTCATGCCCAGTCGAGAGAGAGGCCACTTGCAGAGGATTGCTTGGATCTCAAGGATCGGCAGAAAAAGCCTATCTGGAAGGAGGCTCCGCAGCAAGTGGGAGGAGTGGAGGGCCGATTGGTGTTGGATCGTTGAGGAGAACCGCAGCCCTTCACTGCTCAGCGCCAAACTCAATAGTCTGCTGGCAGCGATTGGAGCAACTTTGGTTTGGAAGATGCTAGATTGAAGATTGCCGTGACCGGATCTTGCGCCTCGGGCTTGCGGACTCACCGTGGCTGTTGGCGCAGATTTCCTTCGCGCCCGCATGCCTCCTTTGCGGGAGAGGAGGAGACCTGCTTGGGAGTTCCAAAATGCTGGCGGACATCATGATGCTGCCGGGCCTCAACTTCAATTTCACTGTCTTGGAGTTGGATGCGATCTTTCTGGAGCTGTTCAAGCCGACCCGATCACCCAGTGGTTTAGGTTGCGAAGAGTCGTCCCATTGTGCAACAACTCTTGCTCGACCGCATCCGTGCAATGATGCCGTTGTGTGATTCGCATGGGATTGTTCCAACCTGGCAAGAGCCTTGAACGGCGTCGTGCAGCAGTTCTTCGACAGCTTGGAAGAAGTGCCGATCCGCCCGACGAGCGTAGAGCCTCACCGCGACACCACCACGGCGAGATGCGGCGCGCCGCCACCGAGCTGGAGGCGGCAGCACGCTGCCGCTTGGCGAGTCAGGTTCACCGTGGAGGCGGAGGCAGCGGGCGGCAAGCCTTGTCGGCGAAGGGAGTTGCGGCGAGGAGGCTTGCGAACCGAAGCGAGTCGGCGAACCCGCTGAGCGCCTCCTCCCACCATCTAACAACTTGCATAAGCGGAGCCCCGGCTCCACCAACAAAACATCTTCGCAAGGTGGAGGCGAGGCAGGGGTGGCGAGGCGGGCCAACAGCAGCTGCGCCGTGCAACGCCTCCACTGGGCAACCTTGTTGCAGCAGGGCACCCACCGCTGCAACAACTTGGCGGGATCCTCCAAGGCCGCTGCCACCCCCTAAGCGATCAAGGAACCTACTCCTCCGCCTCGTGCCGGAGGCGAGCGAGGTGATCTCTGGCGCTCAGCTCAGCGAGGGCGAAGAAAGTAAGCTTCTATATTGTGCTTGTTTCTTCAATTTTGTTGCTTCGTCTTGTATCTGATTTGCTTCATTCGAACTCTTCCTTCTTTGGGCCGCTGGCCCGGAAGGCGTCGAAGAGCCAAGACCCGGTGGTTGTCATCGAGGATGAAACCCGTAGACCTTGAGGCGCGTCTGAGACCCCCTTGCGGACCAGCAACCCTTCCTCAAAGCAGCCCCAGCGGCCCAGGTAAGTATGGTTTACTTCTTCTTAGGCGTGCATGGGTGCTCCTTCTTTCTGATATCATTTGTTGGTTTGTGTAGGAAGCGAGCAGCCTCACCGGGAGTGCGGAAGCCGCTCGAAATGCTATCTGCTTCGACTACACCGCCAAGGAGATTCCCGGCAAGGGCGTTCTCGGCATGGGAGACTTCTCCGGCAAGGGGCGGCACAGTGATCCTCCGGTGGTGAGACCATGGCTCAGATCCCATCGCAGGTAATCCTCTTGCAGAAATTTCCTTAGGTTCTTTTCTTCTGTTTTCTTTGAACATTTGCTTGACTGTTCTTTCTTTTCTGGTCATCAGATCCATCCACCTGAGCCGATGGAATTGAGGTCGCCGGCGAGGAGGGCGTCTTGTGCAATCGGCAGCCGCCGCCATGGATGAAAAGGTGGCGCCGATGAGTCCGCGCGGAAGGGCCGCCAAGGCTGCTGCCAGGCGCCTCAAAGGCTGGCGAGGTGCGGTGATCGTCTTGGCGACCGAGGCCGAGGGCGCCGAGCTCGCCGACCGCCGATCCCTCCGCTTGGTGCAGCGTCGAGCCTCGAAGAGCCTCTGGCGGCGCCTATCGAAGGCGGCGATGGCGTCTTCATCAAGCTCCCGGGCATGCGAACTCCAGGCGCCGGTCGAAGGAGACCTTTGATGAAGAGCTGCTGCCTCCTGAGCGTCGTGGTTGCCACAAGCAAGCAGCGTGAGTCGAGGAGGAGCACTTCTTTGAAAAAGCTCTTTGTCGCTCTCCGCCCGAAACAAGCCAAGTTGGAGTCGGGAAGCGCTTCATGGCGAGGAGCGAACATCGAAGCGGAGGAGCTCGGGAATCAATCGAGAAGCTCTCGGTCCTTGGCGGAGGGCGGGAACAAATTGTTGAGCGCGCAAAGCCTTCATCCTCGAGAAAGCGGAGGTTGAAAGCGCGAGGCTCGCTGCCGAAGCTATCTGCTGCGAGGAAGGCGAGCTGGCGCGGAAGATCAACCTTGACAGCCATGAAGAGGAGCTTGTCGTGGAGAGACATAGCGGGGCTCTTAAGGAAGCAAGGATGCTGCCGCGCTGCGAGGCGCCAAGAAAGAGTTGGAGACAAAGGTGGCGCAGGTGGAGGCCGAGTCTGAAGAAAAGCGGCGAGGGCTTGCTGCACTCAAGCCTGGCGAGAAGGGCCTATCTCTTGGCGAGCTGCAGGGCCGTCTCCTTGGAGAGACAAGGAACTCAGCGCGCCAAGGAGTCAAAGCAGATCTTGAGCTGAAAGCCAGCCACCACGATCACGGTGCGGGCCAGGCGCCAAGGAGGCGGGAGGTGGGCTTGTTGGAAAAATCAAGGCCGACAGGCGCTCTTGGCGAGTGCTACTGCGCCCGAGCACCTTGGGGAGAATGTGAACCTTGGACCAAGGGTCTTGTGAATATCGCGCCGCCATCGACCACGGAGCGGGCTGGGGATGGTGGATCTTGGTACTCTTCACGGCGCCTCCAACCGCGCCAAGCTCAGCTTGTTCTTCAAGGCGTGGTGGCGGCTCTCCAGCGACTCGGGAAGAGATCCCAAAGCAGCTGGCGAGGAATCGCGCCCGGATCTGTGCGGGAGCTCTCCGGAAGGTGTTGATGAAGGTGGCCTTCCAAATCCAGGCCTCAACCTCACGGCGTCCTTAGATCCCTGCCGCGGATGCTGATGTGGAGGACCTCAAAGCCCTTATCGCACCCATTGTGGAAAAGGTGGGCAAGATCAAGCGGGTTGATGGCGACCGCGTAGATTAGGCGCCATTTTATCTTTCCCTTATCGCTGCTGATCATGTTTAGGAGAACAATTTATTAGATCTGCGACAAGCTATTTTGTAATATAACTCTATCTTGGACCATGATTGCAATGTTATTTCCTTTACTTGATTCCTTCCTTTGTATGTTTGTGCCCTATGCTTATAGGGAACTTGTCGTGGTGACACCTTTCCCTTGGCTTGAGTCTTGAACGTCGCCTTCTTTGGCGGTGTAAACTTCGACAAACAACCTTATGCAACTAGTTGCAGCTCACTTACGTTGTTGGCGGACTCGAAACAAAGTGAAGCGCGACCAACTCTGAGTTGGTTCCTCCAGCTGAGTTTTCCATACAAAGTACCATCGTTCGAGAATATAACAAAGATTTAAAACTGATTGCTCAAACTTTGGCAACTTAGCTTTTACATCGTTTGCTTCGGTGAGTGAAACTTCCTCGGCGGCGGCAGTGGCCCACACCATTATCTTCTCCTCCCCGGCTAACTTGTGGGCGAAGGAACCTTCCTTTCTTTGAGAAGAAAGAAGAAAATAAGGTTATGGAGCCTTGTGGCTCGTTATTGCTTACGGGTGTGGATGCTGCACAAAATGTCGGATAACACATGCAAAATGATGATGAAAGCATGAAGTTGACAAGTTCTGCGCAACACATCTTTACTTATACCGGGATCTGCGCCCGCTTTGTACAAAGGATTACATGCAACATCGGCAAGACTTGTACAAAAGGTGGTTGCTGGGACGAGATCCGGCAACGCGCCTTATGGGTAGAACTTACGAAGATGCTCGATATTCGGGACTTGCTCACGGATTGCCATCTTCGGTCTCAAAGCGAACAGCTTTGGCCTAGTATTCGTTTCACCGATAAGGACCTTCCACTTGGCGTCAACTTTTGGAATTCTTGGCGGACTGAACACGCCCGAAGAACAAAGTCGCCTTCCTCGAGACTTGGCGTTAACTGCGGCTATGGTAGCGGCGCAAAGCTTGCTAGTAACGAGCGGTTAAATACGCAACTGAAGATGGTCCTCCTCAAGGAGCAGCGCGTCATCTTATCGCTGCTCTTGCTCAAACTCATCATAGCGAGTACTCGAGGTGACCCGTATCTGAGTTCCGTGGGAGAAGCGCCTCTGCTCCATAGACTAGAGCGAAAGGTGTAGCGGCGGTGGCTCGATTTGGCGTCATCTGATCGACCAAAGAACCACGCGCTCCTCAATCGTTTCTTCCGCACTTGACAGCACATCGAAAGTTCTGGTCTTGAGCCGCGCAGCTTCCCAGCATTGCCCTCTGCTTGACCGTTGCTTCTCGGATGACCAAAAAAGCAAAGCAGACCTTAGCGCCAAGATCTTGGGCGTCTTGCATGAAGGTGCGGCTCGTGAACTGTGTGCGTTATCGGTGATGATCTGTTAGGAATTCCAAAGCGGCAAACAATCGACTGAAGAACTTGTTGCTTTGTCGTCACCTTCCTCCTTGCTTCCACTTCCGGCCACTTTGTGAACTATCGATTACAGCTACAAGTACTCAAAGCCCCGACAACTTCGGGGAAAGGGGCGAGAATGTCGACCCAGGACCGAAAATGGCGGGATAAAGGGATCGTCTGGAGAGCTTGAGCTGGATGGTATATCTGCTTGGAATGGAACTGAGCGCTTCACACTTGGTTACTTGTGCGTTGCATCTGGAGGGCTGTCGGCGGAAGAAACCTTGCGGAAGCTTTGCTGCAAGTGCTCTTCGCCAATGTGGTGACCACATATGCCTCCGTGTATCTCTGCCACAGCTTACATCCATCTTCCGGTGAATACACTTCAATTTCACACCGTTGAGTCTTCTTACATGCAGCGTGCTTGTTGACAAACTGGTACATACTTGACTGCGGGCTACTCTCTCCGCTTCTTCTTGCTCTTGGGAAGTTCTCCTGTCGAAGGAAATGGACAATCTGCTTGTGCCCATCTTTGGAGCTTGCAGCTCGACAACAAGGACTAAAGGCACATATGCGCTGTGGAAACATCCGCTTCGTCAAGAACACGGCTCGGACGAGCTTGATGTTCCCCGGCAAGCTAGCGGAGCAAAACTTGTCGGGGCGTGCGCTTCAGAAGCAAACCCTAGGGCTTGTCGGAGCGACTACTCCTCGGCATTTTGGTGTTGATCACAGGGGACCTTCTTGGCGGCGGCTGAGGACTCTGCGGAAAATAGTCACCGAAATCAACTTCCTCTTCTTGTTACTGTCCGGTTGATGGCGTTACGATTGGCTGAGTCAGCGAGCACAAAATCCACTGGCTCCACAGGTAACTTGAGTCTGGCGCACTTTGCGAGCCATCGACAATATCATTACGAGCTCTTGGAACATGTTCCATCTGCAGGCCGTCAAAGTGCTCTTCTAGCTTTCTCACTTCATCAGCGTGGCTTCCATCAAAGGACTCGGTAGTCTTTGTTCACTTGGCGGACAACAAGTTGCGAGTCACCCACGATAATGAGCTTCTTGATCCCAAGGTCCCTTTGCTATCACGAGACCGGCAAGCGAGACCTTCATACTCCAGATATTGTTTGTCGCTTGCTCCTTGGGAAAGTGCATTTGAACTATGTATTTGAGTTCTCTCCGGTGGGTGCGACAAGCGACGCCGACACGGCGCCTTGCGGCGAAAGCACCATCAAAGTACATCAGCCACTCTTTGCTTGCTTCCTTGCGGGGATACTCGTCTACGGAATTTGTTCATCTTGCGTTGGCGTCCATTCTGCTATGAACTCTGCCAATGCCCTGCTTTGGATAGTTGAAGTGCTTTCAAACTTGAGGCCAAAGCTCGACAGTTCGATGCCCACTCGACAATCCTGCCTTTGCTACGGGTTTTGCGATATCCTCTTGAGGAAGCGGTGGCATTTGTGATTTCATGTGTTTGAAAGTAATGGCGCAGCTTTCTCGAGGCCATGAGAAGGCGAAAAGCAACTTATGACACAGTACCTTGATCTAGCCCCTGCGAAGGCAATGACAAAGTAAACGAGGCTTGCACCATCCTTTTCTGCATCTTCTCACTGCGTCTGCGCAGATCCCTCCTTTCGGGACGGAGCTTGCGGTGAAGCCCCCTTGCATTGGATGCATTTGCCATGGTTGCCAGCTCATCATCCGCCTCCCTCTCCGCTACTAACGCAGCACTAACCACTTGATTGGTTGCCGCTAGATATAACAACAACTTCTCTTGTGGCCTAGGTGCGACAAGTATTGGAGTGGAGGACATGTATCTCTTTAAGTCCTCAGGCGCAGCCTCCTTGAGGAGTCCATTTCATTGGACCTGCCTTTTCAAAATTTTGAAAAGCGGCGAGCGTGCTCAGCAGATCTAGAGATAAACCTCTTTGAGCAGCCGCATACCGGCAAGTCTTCGTACATCCTTGGCGCTTTGGTGCTTGATCTGCTCAATGGCCTTGATCTTGTCGGGATTGGCTTCAATTCCCTGCTGAGACCACGAAGAACCGAGAAGCTTGCGGAGGGACTCCAAACACACACTTCTCGGGATTGAGCTTGAGGTTGATCTTGCCAGATTTGCAAGGTCTCGTCTAAATCTTGAACGAGTTGCCTGGCCTGCTTTTGACCACTATGTCATCCATGTAGGCTTCTACATTTCTGTGTATTTGCGGCTCAAAAGCGTCATGGACTACTCTTGCAAATGTTGAACGGCATTCTTTAAACGAAAGGCATCCGTACAAAAGCAGTATGTGCCACATGGGGTGATGAATGCGGTTTTCTCCTCATCCTCTTACGCCATGAAGATCGATGATATCCTGGTATGCATCAAGAAATGAAAAAATCACATCCAGCCGTGGAGTCAACAATCTGGTCGATCTTGGCGGCAAGGGAAATGGGTCTTTAGGACAAGCTTTATTAACATCGTGAAGTCGATACAAAGTCTCCATTTCCCATTTGCCTTCGATGCAACTACAGGTTGGCCAACCACGTGGGATGGAGCACTCTCGACAAGGCCGCTGCTTCCAATTTCTTGATCTCTTACGCAATGAATTCTGGCGCTCACTTTGCACCTTCGACTTTACGCTTGGCGGGCGCGCGCGAGACGGACAGCTAGGTGATGCTCAATTACTTTCCTAGGAACACGGGGATGTCGGACGGTTTCCATGCAAACATGTCGGCGTTAGCCCGCGAGAAAAGCAACGGCGCCTTCCTATTTAGGGTCGAGTGCAGCGATGGTGAAGGTACCACCGGTGCCGTCCTCCTAGCGGGCACCTTGTTGGTTTTGGTGGAGCTGTCGCCGTCTTCTTGCACTTGCGGTGGAGCTCGATGGTGCGTCCTCGATGGTAGCGCAGCACTCCGAAGAGATGCGCTTGCGGAGTGGGCATCGAGCTCTTGCGGACTTGGTCTTCTTCTTCCCTCGGGAGCTTCAGTGACAAGTGATTTGCTATCTGTTGCAGCTGCCTCCGGTAAATCTTGTCGGCGCAGATAAGAGCATCCTTCTTGTCGCCATGGACAGAAATGACCTTATCGGGCCTGGCATCTTGAGTAAGTTGTATGCATAATGAGAGGCTGCCATGAACTTGGCGAGTCTTGGGCGACCAAGTATCCCATTGTAAGGCAATGGAAAATCAGCAACGTCGAACGTGACCCTCTCAGTCCTGAAGTTTAGCTCGCTGCCAAATGTTACCGGCAACGTGATCTTCCCCTTCGGCTTGCTCCTTCCCGGATTGATTCCTTGGAATGTGCCAGTCTCTTCGAGCTCACTGTCAGGGATCTGAAGCTTCTAGAGCACCGCGGAGGGATCAGCTTAAGCGGCCTCGCCGTCAACTAGCATCTTTGTGACCTTGAGGTTGCGGATAGTTGGTGAGACCAACATCGGCAAGCACCCGACCCATGATTATGCGTCCGGGTGGTCCTCAATATCAAAGATGATAGGCGTCGGACCATTCGAGGCTTGCGTGACTTCGGCGGATGGTTCAGCTGCATTAACTTCCGCATCCATTGCTTGAGTTGGCGGTGTGAAGTATCAAGGCACCGCCGTCAATGGAAGGACCTCGTGGCTTTGGAACTCCTGCTCATCGGTCTCGTCTTCCATATCTTCATCGTTGTCGTCGTCTTCATCCTTATCGGCGGCGGAGGTCTGTCTCCTTGCGCTGCTTGGCCTTGCAGCGTCCTCCCGGCGGGTCACTTCTTGCCAACTCCCCGGCAGCTTCCTGGGCCTTCTCCTTGTCGCGCTTCGTACTCAGCCTTCGCTGTTCAACAAGCTGCTCGACCTTCTTGCACTCTGGAGGTCATGGCCCTTAGTGCGGTGGATCTTGCGTCTGCTTGTTGGAGCTGTCCTCTGTGGCCCGCTACAGGCTGCGAGTCGGTGCCAGCAACCTCCTTGCGACCACCAACTTGGCTTTCTTGGAGGCACCACCGTTGCGGACTGCTCGACAACTAGCACCTCTTTGCCCTTCTTCCTTCTGTTGTTCCGTGCGACTCTTCTTAGCGGAGCAGCCTCCTCACTATCGAGATCCTGTACGCATTCTCTCAGGAGTCTCCTCCCTTCCTCGTGCATGCACACTTGTCGGCAGGGCATACAGCTCAGCTGGCGTCCTTGACTTTGCACTCGCCATCTCCTCCCTCATCCTGCGGTTCCATGCGTTACGATGGAGCATGCGATCACCAGCGGTGTTGGGGAGCGTGTAGAAATTCAAAATTTTCTTACGTGTCACCAAGATCTATCTATGGAGAAACTAGCAATGAGGGAAGGAGAGTGCATCTACATACCCTTGTAGATCGCTAAGCGGGCGTTCATGAAGCAGGGTTGAAGGTCGTACTGTCGTGATCCAAATCACGGAGATCCTAGTGCGAGCAGACGGCACCTCGCGTTCAACACCACGTACACCCGGTGGCGTCTCACGCCTTGATCCAGCAAGGAGAGAGGAGAGGTTGAGAAGACTCCATCCAGCAACACAGCGGCATGGTGGTGATGGAGGCGTGGCAATCCAGGGAGCCTAAGCACCAAGGGAGAGGAGGAGGAGGAGGCGGGGCTGCGCTGGAGAGGAGGCTCTCGTGTGTCATGGGCAGCCCATAGGCCTCATATATATGGGGAAGGGAGGCTGCTCCCCTCTGGGTTTCCACCCCTAGGGGTGGCGCAGCCCTAGATGGGTTTTGAGGCGACCAGAGGGAGGGGGGCGCCCACTAGGTGGGCCTTAAGGCCCATCGAACTGGGTTGCCCCCCTCCCCTTGCTGGGCCCCTTGTGGGGCGCACCAGCCCTCTAGGGGCTGGTCCCCCACACTTGGCCCCAACCATCAGGGCAGGTGGCCCCACTTGGTGGACCAGGACCCTCCGGTGGTCGATACATACGATATCGCAAAACTTTTCGGTGACCAAACAGGACTTCCATATATAAATCTTTACCTCCGGACCATTCCGAACTCCTCGTGCGTCCATGATCTCATCGGGACTCGAGCAACATTCGTAACCACATACAAACTTCCTTTATAACCCTAGCATCCGAACCTTAAGTGTGTAGACCCTCGGGTTGGGAACCATGCGAGACATGACCGAGGCGTTCTCGGTCAATAACCAACAGCGGGATCTGGATACCCATGTTGGCTCCCACATGTTCCCGATGATCTCATCGGATGAACCACGATGTCAAGGACTCAATCGATCCGTATACAATACCCTTTGTCTAGCGGTATTGTACTTGCGAATTCGATCGTCGGTATACCGATACCTTGTTCAATCTCGTTACCGGCAAGTCTCTTTACTCGTTCGTAACACATCATCCGTGATCAACCCCTTGGTCACATTGTACTATGATGATGTCCTACGAGTGGGCCGAGATACCTCTCCGTCAGCGGAGTGACAAATCGATCTCGATTCGTGCCAACCCAGACACTTTCGGAGATACCGTAATGCACCTTTATAGCCACCCGATTACGTTGTGGCGTTTGGTACACCAAAGCATTCCTCGGTATCCGGAGTTGCACAATCTCATGGTCTAAGAAATGATACTTGACATTAGAAAAGCTTTAGCATCTGAACTCGATCTTTGTGCTAGGCTTAGGATTGGGTCTTGTCCATCACATCATTCTACTAATGATGTGATCCGTTATCAATGACATCCAATGTCCATGGTTAGGAAACCGTAACCATCTATTGATCAACGAGCTAGCAATAGAGGCTTACTAGGGACATGGTGTTGTCTATGCATCCACACATGTATTTGAGTTTCCTATCAATACAATTATAGCATGGATAATAGCGATTATCATGAACAAGGAAATATAATAATAATAACTAATTTATTATTGCCTCTAGGGCATATTTCCAACAGTCTCCCACTTGCACTAGAGTCAATAATCTAGTTCACATCGTCATGTGATTAACACGATAGGTCACATGCCATGTGACCAACACCCAAGAGTTTACTAGTGTCGTAAACTAGTTCACATCATCATGTGATTTAGACTCAATGAGTTACGAGGTTTGATCATGTTTTGCTTGTGGAGAGGTTTTAGTC
>JAHIAM010008814.1:0-11929 GCA_021605205.1 Aegilops longissima
GAGAACTTGGACTCTATCTTCTCTTGGGCCAAAAGTGACGTGAGAGAACTTTTGAACAGCAGGTAAACATCTCTTTCTCCCTTATCTTCATATGGATTGTACAAATGTCATACACCTGCAATTAGACATGGCACAAAAGTTTGTGAAGTATTTTTGTCCTGGATAACATAAATATATTATTGAATAGTTTGCACTAGAAATCACCAAGAAATATGCATGTATGCAATATTTTTGGTCTCATCAAAGGTAGTCATGTCCTCATCATCCTCCCTTTTTGAAAACAAAGCCGTCCTCGGCGTTGCTTAATCTGAAATGTGGCTAACAAAAGAGACAAGGTGTACATGTTGTATATGTATCGTCATCCATTTTACTTCCCTTGATTTTTGCATATATGACACATGAATAGATGAGTAACTTGCATAGTTCATAAAATCTAAAGCCAACAAATTAGCACAAGAACTAGAAGGCTTGAAAATCGCAACTCAGTTTGCACATATAAGTGAAGCTCTTATTTATTTCAAGAGATTGACAATGTTCATCATTAAACCATCCCAACATTGGTGAATAAACCTTATTTGAATCAAATTTACATGCTACAACATGCTTAGATAAGCAAACATGCAATGAGTCATTAGACGAATCATCACCAAGATTAGAGTTAGGTATCAAAATGATTAAACATTGATTCTTTTGCATCAATAGTTAATTCAATGGGTGCTCTCAAAATTGTTGGTATTTCAGTTGTTTGATCACATGGCAAAGTCAAATTATCAATATAATCCTCTAAAATAGGTGGTGTGATCAAAGTAGTGGGTAGCTCAACACATGATGTATTCAAGTTAACTAGGCATGCATCATTCTCATGTAAAAGTGGAAAATCTGTACCTTTGTCATTACCTCTTATAGTCAACTCAGATGATGCGAGCACTCTCGATGGTGATGTGTCACATGGTGGAGATGATGTAGTCCTGCAACAACGGATGTGGTTGTCATAAATGCGCCTAGTAGTTGAATAAACATCTGTATCAACAGTTGGAATGTGCCGTCGCTTGTTCTCCTTGTGGGCAACACGTCGTTTTATTTCCTGTTCAGCTTTGCAAGCAAGGCGAAACAAATGGTCCATAGGATAACACTCTTCATGAATTAGTATCTCCTGAGATATTATGGTTTAATCCTCCCAAAATCTATCCATAAAATCTTCTTCACTTTCTTCTAAAAATGAGTGCAACAAGGTAGTTTGTAAATCATCATAATATTTTATTACGGTGTCACTACCTTGTTTTAAATGTTCAGTTTTTAATCATGCCACAGTATAATAAACATCGGCGAATCTATCTCTCATGACATGTTTTAAATCATCCCAAGTATTAGGTACATAATCAGGTGTAACCGACAATATTCACTCCACCAAACTAGAGCATAACCAGGTGAAAGAACCAACATAACCATAACTTTTTCGTTCATCAAAATTATGAAGCAAATATATTATTATGTCTAACTCCCATTCAATATATAAAGGAGGTCTAAAGCGGCCATTAAATGGTGGTATAGAAACATGAACCTGATCATGTGCATTTGGATGTTTGTGCACCTCTGCTGGCGGTTGTGGTATTTACATAGGTGATGGCATGTCCCCTTGATCGACAAAGCCCATGAATTGACTCTGGATCCTGTCATGATTAGTAGAACAAGAAAAAATCCAAAATAATGTTCCTATAACTACTAGGATGTGGTGGTAAAAGCGCTCACGAGTAAAGCAAATATCAATGTCTTACAAGTTCTTACCATGCAGCAGGCGGTGATCGGCAACCAGCGGTGTCAAGTAACTCGAATATTGAGTAAAGCGATTGCCCGAGGCGTCGCATTATACCGCGGTGTAAATATGTGGAGCTGGGTTGGCTATATATGGTAGCAAAAGATTAGCAATAATCAATTCAAAGATGCAATGTTGAATAAGCGCTCAGACATGATGCTTGTCTTTGGTCTAAAGGCTAGAGCCGGACTAGAGCGAGCCTAGAACACTAATGAGGTCACGGCATAGCACAACTAGCATCAATGAAGGATACTAAGTAGCTCTTGAAAGCAAGATATAAGTGAAGATCCTGGCAGTGAAGATAATGATGAAAACAAGCGCCAAGCAGGACATACAACAACTCTCTCCAACTTTCCTCTTGAAAAGTTTGAGCCAATTTTCTGATAAATTCTTTCAAAGAATGCTACTAACTCAAGCTTTCCAATGCAAAAAGAATCACTCAATTCGAGTTGATATGAGGAGTCAAAGAATTCTAAAACTGGCCTGAAAAATTGGAACAAGCTGTGTTCACGAACCAGAGAGGCAAAAACACCTATTTAGAAGCCGATTTTGAGGTGTCAAATATTGAACTAGCTTCTGCAACTATTTAGATCGCCTCGTCTCTAGCTTTAATTTGAGTACTCACGGAGTCAAAACGGACTTCGTATGAGGAAGATACACCTGTTTTACTGAACAGTCATAAAACAGATTCAATCCGAATTCAGGTACGAGATTGATTCTAGATAGATCCGGGTTTTTCCTCTCTTTTTTTCTCACGCTTTTTTTCTTTTCTTCTCTCTCTTTTCTTTTTTTTCTTTCCTTTTTTCTCTCTTTTTTCTCTATCTTTTTCTCCCTCTTTCCAAAACAAAGCTGGATAAGATGCTTGATTGGATCAGGTGAAGATGTGAATGACCTCAACTATGATTATGACAATGAACGGTCGTGTACGTGATGAAATTAATGGATGGGATGGTGGACAGCGGAAGGGATAATGATGCAGCGTGGCGTGACTAATGTGAACAGAACTCGAAACTCTAAAGGAACAAGACACTAAGACCAGCAACTCGACACGACGATGCAACCGATAATTCAATAATGCAAACAATGAAAAGAAAATTGCAAAGGTTTGGACTGGCTAGGACAAATGATGAATAGATCTAACTTTTTTGTGGCTTTTCTTGGACAATTGGTAAGAAAATAAATCGAATCTAGGGATAATTGAAAATCTCACGAGCAACCTGAAAACTGATACCACTTGATAGGCGAGGGTGTCCCATCTTTCGATGAGATGATAACTATCGATTTGGTGGAGCGACTTTGGCGATCCGACTACTAAGCGTTGCTGCGACGTTGCGTAGCAGCAATCGCTAAACCAATCTCCTTAGGTTTCTGACGATGCGGAACCCGATCAGCCTGACCACGAAGGTCTATTCCTGCAAGCAATCGAAGAACGAGCAAGAATATGATAAAGCAATCTGAATATTGCGAATATATATGAAGTATTGATAATGGTGGGGATCCGTAGCGGTCTTGGTCTGGTCGTTGGACACAAAGCAGAAGTACACGCAGTTGCAATGGCTAACTTTTAACTAAACAAATCCCAAGGAAAAAGCTACTAGATGGATCTACTTATATAGGAGCAAGGGGTGGCGGCCAGGAGGTGGGAGGACGTCCCAAGGCATCCTAAAACTAACCCTAGGTCGTACAAGGCCAATGGGCCCCAGCGGAGGTGACGTAACACCTTTGGACTTGTAGTTTGACTCGGATTCTGCTGCAGCATCAGATTGTTTCGTCTATAACTCAACGCTCCGGAAGGATTTTAAGGTGATTCAATTGGGTTGGAAAATGCACGAAATCTATTTTCCAACAAAAAGAATCAACCAATTTGGAGTCCGTATGAAAAGTTATAGACGTTTTGAGTCAGGTATGTCATGCAGTCGAATCTGAGTCAGAACGTGAGAGACTTGGACTCTATCTTCTCTTGGGCCAAAAGTGACGTGAGAGAACTTTTTGAACAGCAGGTAAACATCTCTTTCTCCCTATCTTCATATGTGGATTGTACAAATGTCCCATACACCTGCAATTAGACATGGCACAAAAGTTTGTGAAGTATTTTTTGTCTGGATAACATAAATATATTATTGAATAGTTTGCATAGAACACGAGAAATATGCATGTATGCAATATTTTGGTCTCATCAAAGTCATGTCCTCATCACTTTTTCCTTGCGGAAGGGTTTGCCAATAGCCCTAACATGATCAAGATGTTCTTTTATTGTTTTGCTAAACACAAGAATATGATCAGTAAACCACAACAAGGACTCCAATATAAGGTGTGACACATGATGCATAAGGCCTTGCAATGCAGGAGCCTCCGATAGACCCATAGGCATCACTAACCACTCATATATCCGACAAATTTGGTTTTAAGCAGTTTTCCATTCATCACCTTCTTGTATGCGGTTTGATAATAGCCACTTTTAAGATCAATTTTGAGAAAATGATGAGGACATCAATACCATTGTTACACCCACAGCCCTGCTGCTACATCTTGGACCAATTACTAGAGCTCATGCATCAATTTAATTATCAGGTACTTTGGTTTCTTGTAATGATTCCAATGTTCATGAGAATATGATGCTGCCTAAATTGGATACATTTGTTTTGCTTACAAATGAAGGGCCTACCATGGACAAGAAAGATGAACATTGGAGCAAGTTCAAGCATGGAGATGTTGACATGCATAAAAGAGAACAAACGGAGTTACAAGTGATGATTCAGGACTTTGAAGCCACCCTAATGAGTGCATAAGGCCTTGGACGAAATATACAAGATGCCACTTCATAATATTCGTCCATAGGCTATTCTGAGTCTTCGTCACCTTATTATTGGGCCAGGCCATGTAATTTCGAAATACTTAAAGTATAGGCTGTTTTTTAGAGTCCGTATGTGTGGGAAACAAGAGTTAGGGTTGATTTGGACCCCTCCACCAAGGGCCACGAAATTCCCCCTCTTCCTCCATATATACAGCCCTTAGGGCACCGTTTAGACCTTAGGTTTTGTTTAGATTAAAAAGTTAGCCATAGCTGCAACCCGCGTGCCGTTTGTGTTCAAGCGACCAGACAAATCGTCACGAACCCCACCTTGATCAATAAAGCTTTCATCTTATATTACGCAATATCCAGATTGCAATCTCAGTTTCTTGCTTGTTCTTACGTTTGCTCGCGAGAAGCAGGCCCTCGTGGTCGGGTTGATCGTGCTCGTAGGCGTGGTCAATAACCCTCGGAAGTTGGTTTAGCGATTGCTAAAGCGCTGACGTCTCGCTGCGTTAATTGGTCGGATCGTCAAGGTCGACTCCCAAAGCGATAGCCACCATCTCATCGAAACATGGGACACCTTTGCCTCTATCAAGTGGTATCAGATTTTCGAGGTTGCTCGGTGAGATTTTCAGTTTTTCATAGATTAGATCAGTCATTTCTTCATACCTAAAGTCCACGAAAAAGCCACAAAAAAATTAGGGTTAGTTCATCATATCCAGAACCAATCGAGCCTTTGCATAATCTTTTAGGGTTTTGCTTTGTTGAATTTGCGGTTGCATCGTCGTGTCTAGTTGCTGGTCTTAGCGTCTAGTCTTTTAGAGTTTAGAGTTACGGTCATAAGTTGTCAACGCATGGCCGCCTTTCATCATGCCTCGCCATCTACCACCTACCACCGCTCGAATCCTTATCCATATACCACCAATCCGTGTCCATATACCACCACGATCCATATCCATACTACTACCGCTACCACCACCATATATTCCACCACCATATATCCACCACCAATCAGGAGTTCCTTGCATATTAGGTTTGTTTTGAGATCCATCTAGTTTCCGATTTGTGTTCCTTAGAGATGGGGTTTACGGGTAGGTTTGGCCCAAAATTTTCCAAAACGCTTGTCAAAAAATTTTACGGCTATCCTGTTTTTAGGTGTTTATAAGCGTATTGAGATAGTCGCCATTATAGAAAGTTTTTTTGACCCGTTTCAGATTTTTGGGTCAGGCGGTCGAAAAAAAAAATTGGTGAAAAAAAAATTTCGTGCCCATCTACATCGGTTTGACCTCGGAAGAGTTTTGAGACACTCGCCATTATAGTGATTTTTCGCAAAAAAAAAAAAAAAAACAGCATAAAAAAAACAGCATAAAAAAAAAAAAGCGGAAAAAAAAATCCTGAGTGTGCTTTTCCCTTGTTTACGTCTGGTAGCCGTGATTTTGTTAGTGTTCACAGGCTCGCGTCTCTAGCGCGGTCTAGCCTAGGATGACCCAGAACATCTGCGTCGTTGAGCGTTTATTCAACTTTGCATCTCTGAATTGATTATTGCTGACCCTTTTTGCTACCATATTATAAGCCTTCCAGCTCCACATACATCTACATCGTCGTTTGACTCTCCCTCGTAATCGCTCTATCCAAGCTTTGAGAGTTTTGACTACATCGGTTGCCGATCACACTTTCTTTGAGTAGAAGCTGGTAAGAATTTGAGATTTGCTTGACGGTTTGTTGCTGTCCACCACACCACCACCACCACTTCCTAGTAGTCTGTCGAATCATATTCTTGTGTGTTTCTATTCTGCTAACCATGGCATGGATCACAAGCCGGCGTGACTGATTGGGAGAACATGACAAACAAAGCGCTACATGATAAGTTTCAACAAATGATGAGTGGGCAGGTGGAAGATGTGCTAAATAGATTTGAAGAGGCCATGGAGAAGATAGATGGCATTGAGAAGGCGTTGAAACAAAGCTCGATAACAAGTTTAATGAATTGCTCATGCGTCTACCACCACCACCACCGGCGGCACCTAACGCACCTCTACTACAACAACAAGGACTACCTCCACATCGCGAAACAGCCCTGCGTAGGCTTCCGTGTCCCTCTTCAGCTGGCCAAGCTCTTTGGTGCTTCTTTGTTGATACCCATGGCTCCTGGCTGCTGCGGTGGGGGAGGATGATTATGTGAGATTACGAGGATGAGGTTGATCAACATCGAACTACGACCAACCACCAGCACCACAACCACCAGGTAGTCCACATGCAAATAATGGCAATGTTGGACTCCCCTTGAATGCGAGATCATGACCATCTCCCTAAACTGAAATTGAATATTCCACCATTTGAGGGTAGATATGTTCTGATATATATCTTACTTGGGAGTTAGAAACTGAACAACGATTTACATGTTTACAATATCCGAGGAGAGGCGTGTTCTGCTGCTGTTTGTGCTTTCACTAGGTTTGCATGTGTTTGGTGGTCGAACATTGTAGATTATATCCTGTTCAGCTACTTGGGCTGCTTTGAAAACTGCTATCGTGCTAGTTGGGTTCCACCATATTATCAACGTGAATTACTTCCAAAATTGCAGCGTTTAAGACAAGGAAAAAATTCGGTGAAGAATATTATCGGAATTACAAACTGGCTTGATTAGATGTGGTATTGTTGAGGAGAATGAAGCTATGCTTGCACGTTTTCTGGGTGGATTAAATAGAGAAGATTCAGACCATTCTAGACTACAAGGATTATAATAATATCACTTTCGATTATTCCATCTTGCTTGTAAAGTTGAGCATGAAGTGCGGAGGATAAAGCAGGCCTTGGCGGCGGACTAACTTTTCTAGAGGTGGAGCCTTCATCATGGACACCACGTGCATCATCTACTTCCACACGTTCTACTACACGGCACCTCAGGTAATTGCCACCTCCAGCAGTGATACAAGAAAGCGAGGCACAGCCACCACTATCGCCAACTTAAATTTACAGGCCTACAGGCTCTTCTTCTTCCATGGCGTCATCAGGGCACACAAGTGATATTATTTGTCGTGCGTTGTAAGGGAAGAGGACATTTCTTGAGAGAATGCCAATCTCAGCGTGTGATGATTACTCTGCGAGGATGGTGGGTATGAGTCTGCTAGTGACTATGATGAAGAGACTTTGGCTCTTATTACACATGAAAGAACAAATTGGAGATGATTACGATCTTGAGGCATAATACATGGCTGCTTTGAAGATCTTGTGACGAGGTATGAATGTTTAGTTGCTCAACGTGTTTTGAGTGTCACAGGTTACACAAAGCAAAGCAAAATCGGAGGCATAACTTGTTCCATACAAAGGGAGTTGTGAAGGAGCGTTCTATTCGGCGTCATCATAGATGGAGAGGAGCTGCAACAACTTGGCTAGCATGGATATGGTGGAGAAGCTTTCTCTCACCACAAGACCACATCACATCCTTACTACATCCAATGGTTCAACAACAGCGGAGAGGTTAAGGTAACACGTACTTTGTTGGTGCATTTTAGTATCTCTACATATCTGCTGATTATGTTGATTGTGATGTGGTACCTATGCAAGCATGTTCCTTATTACTTGGTAGACCATGGCAATTTGATAAAAATTAAGTACACCATGGTTAAATAATGGTATATACTGAGATAAAAATATTACTGCTTCCTGACTCGATTCATTTTGAAGAATCCGATAGAAGCAAAAGTGTAAAATCTTTTCGATGAGATATGGTTTTTAGCTTTGGAGGAAGTGACTTTGGCGATCCGATTCTGGCGTCTATTGACGTCGCGCGCTTGTCATCAGCTAAACCAACTCCGAGAGGTTATTGACCATTTGGAGCACGATCGACCCTGACCACGAATGCATGTTTCTGCGAACAAGCGAAGAACAAGCAAGAAAGCTGAGATTGCAATCTGGATATTGCGAATATAAGATGAAAGCTTTATTGATCAAGGTGGGGTTACTATGACGCCTTTATGCAGTCGTTGAACACAAGCGAATCTGCGAAGTTGCAGCTATGGCGAACTTTTAATCTAAACAAAACCCAAGGTCTAGCGTTGCCCTAAGGGCTGTATATATGGAGGAAGAGGAATTTCGTGGCCCTTGGTGGAGGGGTCCAAATCAACCCTAACTCTTGTTTCCCCACACATCGGACTCTAAAAACAGCCTATACTTAAGTATTCGAAATTACATGGGCTGGCCCAATAATAAGTGTGACCAGACACCTAGAATAGCCTATGGAATGACATATTGAAGTAGCATCTTGTATATTTCGTCCAAGGCTTCATGCACCCATTATGGTGGCTTCAAAGTCCTGAAATCATCACTTGTAACTCCGTTCTTGTTCTCTTAGCATGGCATTATCTCCATGCTTGTTCTTGCTCCAATGTCCATCCTTCTCCAAGCTAGGGCCTTCATTTGTAAGCAAAACAAATGTATCAATTTAGGCATCATATTCTCATGAACATTAGAATCATTACCAAGAAAGCGAAAGTGCACGATAATTTAATTGGCGTCATGAAAGCTCCAGTAATTGGTCCGATGTATGTAGCGTTAGGGGCTGTGGGTTGTAACAATGGTATTGATGTCCTCATCATCCTCCCTTCTTGAAATGAAGTCCTCCTCGACGGAGGCTCATATTCCTCACCCAAATAAGGCTTCAAATCTGCAATGTTAAAAGTGGGACTCTTCCAAAATCTGTGAGGCAGCTCAAGTTTATATGCATTATCATTTATTTTCTCTAACACCTTAAATGGACCATCGACCACGTGGTATTAGCTTTGATTTAGCGCCAAATTAGGAAACCTATCCATACATAAATGTAACCAAACAAGATCTCCGGTCTGAAAACTGACATGTTTTCTACCCTTATCTCCAGCAAGTTTATATTTAGCATTCATCGCTCAATGTTTTCCTTAGTTATCTCATGCACTTTTAAAATCAATTCAACACGTTCTTTAGCATCAAAATTAACCTTCTCCGAAGATGGAAGAGCAACAAATCAATAGGTGCAGCGAGGTAGGAAGCCATACACAATTTCAAAAGGCACATCTTAGTAGTAGAAGTGCAATGAAGCGATTATAAGCAAATTCAATATGAGGCGAGCATTCTTCCCACATTTTCTTATTATTCTTCAAAACAGCCCTAAGCATAGTAGACAATGTTCTATTGACTACTTCGGTTTATCCATCGGTTTGGGGGTGACAAGTAGTACTAAAAGCAGTTTAGTCCCCAACTTGGCCCATAAACATCTCCAAAAGTGGCTAAGAAATTTAGTATCACGATCTGAAACAATAGTATTTGGCACACCATGCAAGCGAATAATTTCACGAAAGAACAAATCAACATTAACAGCATCATCGCTTTTATGACATGGTATAAAGTGTGCCCATTTTAGAGAATCTATCACGACAACAAATATGCTATCCTCCCCTTCTTTGTTAGAGGTAAACCTAAAACAAAGTCCATAGATATATCCTCCCAAGGAACACTAAACACGAGCAAAGGCATATATAAACCATGAGGATTGAGTCGTGACTTAGCTTTTTGACATGTAGTGCAGCGAGCAACAAGCGCTCAACATCCGTCTCATCTTTGGCCAAAAGAAATGTGTAGCAAGTATATCCTCCGTCTTCTTGGCGCAAAAAGTGTCCCATTAATCCTCCTCATCGCGCCTCCCAACAACAAAAGGCGAGCAAGGCAGCGAGGAATGCATAGCTTGTTGCACAGAACACAAAACCATCATTAATAACGAACTTGTTCCATGTTCTTCCTTCTTTACAATTCTGCATTACATCTTTAAAATCAGCATCATGCACATATTGATCTTTGATGGTCTCCAAACCAAATATTTTGAAGTCAAGTTGTGAAAGCATAGTATAGCTGACGAGACAAAGCATCGACAATAACATTTTCTTTACCCTTCTTGTGTTTAATGACATAAGGAAAGTCTCAATGAATTCAACCCATTTAGCATGTCTACGATTCAGTTTAGCTTGACTTTTAATATGTTTCAAAGATTCATGATCGAATGTATAACAAATTCTTTGGGCCATAAATAATGTTGCCATGTCTCTAAAGTCGAACAAGAGCATATAATTCTTTGTCATAAGTAGAATAGTTCAGACTAGGCCCTCAATTTTTCGGAAAAGTATGCAACAGGTTTGCCATCTTGTAATAACACACCTCCTAATCCAATTCCACTAGCATCACATTCAAGCTCAAAAGTCTTATTAAAGTCGAGGAAGTTGGAGTAAAAGGCATGTCAACTTATCTTTCAATACCGTGAGAAGGCTTCTACATATGCGGTACCCCAAACAAAAGGCACATCCTTCTTTGTAAGCTCATTGAGAGGTGCAGCAATGGTGCTAAACTCTCTCACAAAACGCCTATAGAAACCAGTGAGTCCAAGAAAACTCCTCACTTGTGTGACCGTTTTGGGCTGCGACCAACTCTCAATAGCTTCAATCTTGGCTTTATCAACTTCAATTCCTGTGAAGTAACAACATAGCCAAGAAAAGATACCAAATTGATTGCAAAGGTGCACTTCCCAAGGTTAACAAACAAGCGTGCATCACGTAGAGCATTAAAAACAACACGTAAATGTTCCAAATGTTCTTCAAAAGATTTGCTATAAATCAGTATATCATCAAAGTAAACTACTACAAATCGTCGAATGAAAGCACGTAAAACTTACGTTCATTAATCTCATGAAAGTACTAGGTGCATTAGTTAACCCAAAGGCATGACTAACCACTCATATAATCCAAACTTAGTTTTAAATGCTGTTTTCCATTCATCTCCCAATTTCATACAAATTTGATGGTATCCACTACATAAATCAACTTTGGAGAATATTGTAGAAGCCACTCAATTCATCAAGCATATCATCTAGCCTAGGAATAGGATGGCGATAACGAATAGTAATATTATTAATGCCTCTACAATCAACACATCATACGTGACGTACCATCCTTTTGGGCACTAGTATAATGAAGAACAGCACAAGGACTAAGAGATTAGCGTATATAACCTTTATCGAGCAGCTCCTGTACTGACGCGCAATCTCCTTACGTCTCCTCTGGATTAGATGCGGTATAGTGCGTGGTTGGGTAGCGATGCACGAGAATTAAGTCACTTTGATGCTCAATCCCTCGAATAGGTGGTAATCCGATGGCACGTCTTGTGGGAAGGCGTCGGCGAACTCTGCGCAAAATGTTAGTGACAGAGAGGGCAAAGAAGGAAAACCGTCCTCGAATGAAAATAATGCCTCTTTGCACACAAAAGCATAACAAACAGATTTGCTAGAATCTAGCTCATCA
>JAHIAM010008815.1:0-12936 GCA_021605205.1 Aegilops longissima
AACCCGATGTGCGTTTATGTGTCGGTCATCAACACTCCACGGTTTTATCGATTCTGACCCGTTTCTTGGACTATTACTCACCGTTTTGTGGTCCCAAGCGATTTCCATGGTTGTCGAACCCCAAAGTGTGCTTACGTGTTGGTCATCAAGACTCACAGTTTGGGCGATTCGGCCCTTTTCTTGAGTATTACTCAATTTTGGGGTCGAAGTGATTTTCCACGATTAGCGAACCCGGGGTGCGTTTACGTGTCGGTCATCAACACTCCCAATTATGGCGATTCTGGTCCGTTTCGTGCACTATTACTCACTTTGTTTTGGGGTCCGGGTGATTTTCACGATTAGCGAACCCGAGTGCGTTTACGTGTCGGTCATCAACACTCGCGGTTTTTCGATTCTGGCCCGTTTCATGGAATATTACTCACCGTTTTGGGTCGGCGATTTCCATGGTTGTCAAACCCCAAGGGGTGTTTCGTGTCTGTCGGCAACAATCACAGTTTGGGCGATTCGGCCCGTTTCTTGGACTATTACTCTGTTTTGGGTCGAGTGATTTCCAAGATTAGCGAACACCGGGGTGCGTTTATGTGTCGATCATCAACACTCACAATTTAGGCTGATTCTGGTCCGTTTCGTGCACTATTACTCACTGTTTTGGGGTCCCAGAGCGATTTCCATGATTGACGATCCCCGGGGTGCGTTTACGTGTCCGTCGTCAACACTCACAGTTTGGCCAATTCTTACCCATTTCATGGACTATTACTCACCGTTTTGGGGTCCCGAAGCAATTTCCATAGTTGTTGAACCCCAAGTGCGCTTACATGTCGGTCATCAACACTCTCATTTTTGGCCGACTTTAGCCCGTTCTTGGACTATTACTCACTATTTTGGGGTCCGGGTGATTTTCATGATTGGCGAACCTCGAGTGCGTTTACATATCGGTCATCGACACTCGCGGTTTTATCGATTCTGGCGTTACAGGGGTCCGGCGATTTCCATGGTTGTCAAACCCCAAAGTGCGTTTACGTGTTGGTCACAACAATCGCGGTTTGGGTCGATTCTGGCCCGTTCTTGGACTATTACTCAATTTTGGGGTCTGAAGTGATTTCCAAGATTAGCGAACCGAAGTGCGTTTATGTGTCGGTCATCAACACTCACATTTTGGCGATTCTTGTCCGTTTCGTGCACTATTACTCCTTTGTTTTGGGGTCCCAGGCGATTTCCACGATTGATGATCCCGGGGTGCATTTATGTGTCGTTGTTAACACTCACAGTTTTGGCCAATTCTGACCCGTTTGTGGACTATTACTCACCGTTTGGGGTCCAAGAGATTTCCATAGTTGTTGAACCCAAAGGTGCGCTTACGTGTCGGTCATCAACACTCAAAGTTTTTGCGATTTGACCCGTTTCATGGACTATTACTCACTGTTTTGGGGTCTTGGGTGATTTCCACGATTAACGAACCCGAGTGCGTTTACGTGCCGGTCATCAACTCTCGCGGTTTTTATCGATTCGACCCGTTTCGTGGACTATTACTCACCGTTTTGTGGTCCCAGCGATTTCCATGGTTGTCGAACCCCAAAGTGTGCTTACGTGTTGGTCATCAAGACTCATGATTTGGGCGATTCTGACCCGTCTCTTGACTATTACTCAATTTTGGGTCCCAAAGTGATTTCCATGATTAGCGAACCCGGGGTGCGTTTACGTGTCGGTCATCAACAATCCCAATTTTGGCGATTCTGGTCCGTTTCGTGCACTATTACTCACTGTTTTGGGCTCCGGGTGATTTTCACGATTGGCGAACCGGGAATGCGTTTACGTGTCGATAATCAACACTCGCGGTTTTTGTCGATTCTGGCCCGTCTCATAAACTATTACTCACCGTTTTGGTGTCCCGAAGAGATTTCCATGGTTGTCAAACCCCAAGGTGCGTTTATGTGTTGGTCAACAACAATCTCAGTTTGGGTCGATTCTGGCCCGTTTCTTGGACTATTACTCAGTTTTGGTGTTCCGAAGTGATTTCCAAGATTGACGAACCCAGGGGTGCGTTTACGTGTCGGTCATCAACACTCATAATTTTGGCCAATTCTGGTCCGTTTCGTGCACTATTACTCACTGTTTTGGGGTCCCAGAGCGATTTCCACGACTGACGATCCCCGGGGTGCATTTACGTGTCCGTTGTCAACACTCATAGTTTTGGCCAATTCTGACCCGTTTCGTGGACTATTACTCACCGTCTTGGTGTCCCTAAGAGATTTCCATAGTTGTTTAATCCCAAGGTGCCCTTACTTGTCGATCATCAACACTCACAGTTTTTGCCGATTCTGGCCCGTTTCGTGGACTATTACTCACTGTTTTGGGGGCTTGTTGTGATTTCCACGGTTAGCGAACCCGATGTGCGTTTATGTGTCGGTCATCAACACTTTCGCGGTTTTGTCGATTCGACCCGTTTATTGGACTATTACTCACCGTTTGAGGTCCCAGCGATTTCCATGGTTGTCGAACCCCAAAGTGTGCTTACGTGTTGGTCATCAAGACTCACAGTTTGGGCGATTCTGGCCCTTTTCTTCGAGTATTACTCAATTTTGGGGTCGAAGTGATTTTCCACGATTAGCGAACCCGGGGCGTTTACGTGTCGGTCATCAACACTCCCAATTATGGCGATTCTGGTCCGTTTCGTGCACTATTACTCACTGTTTTCGGGTCCCGGAGTGATTTTCACGATTGACGAACCCCGGGGTGCGTTTACCTGTCGGTCATCAACACTCGCGGTTTTTGTCGATTCTGGCCCGTCTCATGAACTATTACTCACCGTTTTGGTGTCCCGAAGAGATTTCCATGGTTGTCATACCCCAAGGTGCGACAATCGCAGTTTGGGTCGATTCTGGCCCGTTTCTTGGACTATTATTCAGTTTTGGTGTTCCGAAGTGATTTCCAAGATTGACGAACCCAGGGGTGCGTTTACGTGTCGGTCATCAACACTCACAATTTTGGCGATTCTTGTCCGTTTAGTGCACTATTACTCACTGTTTTGGGGTCCCGGGCGATTTCCACGATTGGCGATCCCGGGGTGCATTTACGTGTCCGTCGTCAACACTCACAGTTTTGGCCAATTCTGACCCGTTTCGTGGACTATTACTCACCGTCTTGGGGTCCCTAAGAATTTCCATAGTTGTTGAATCCCAAGGTGCCCTTACTTGTCGATCATCAACACTCACAGTTTTGCCGATTCTGGCCCGTTTCTTGGACTATTACTCACTGTTTTGGGGTCTTGGGTGATTTCCACGGTTAACGAACCCGATGTGCGTTTTGTGTCGGTCATCAACTTTTCGCGGTTTTTGTCGATTCTGACCGTTTCTTGGACTATTACTCACCGTTTTGTGGTCCCAGCGATTTCCATGGTTGTCGAACCCCAAAGTGTGCTACGTGTTGGTCATCAAGACTCACGAGTTTGGGCGATTCGGCCCTTTTCTTGGTATTACTCAATTTTGGGGTCGAAGTGATTTTCCATGATTAGCGAACCCGGAGGTGCGTTTACGTGTCGGTCATCAACACTCCCAATTATGGCGATTCTGGTCCGTTTCGTGCACTATTACTCACTGTTTTGGGGTCCGGGTGATTTTCACGATTAGCGAACCCGGAGTGCGTTCGTGTCGGTCATCAACACTTTCGCGGTTTTTCGATTCTGGCCCGTTTCATGGAATATTACTCACCGTTTTGGGTCGGCGATTTCCATGGTTGTCAAACCCCAAGGGGTGTTCGTGTCTGTCGGCAACAATCACGGTTTGGGCGATTCTGGCCCGTTTCTTGAACTATTACTCTGTTTTGGGTCGAAGTGATTTCCAAGATTAGCGAACCCGGGGTGCGTTTATGTGTCGGTCATCAACACTCACAATTTAGGCTGATTCTGGTCCGTTTCGTGCACTATTACTCACTGTTTTGGGGTCCCAGAGCGATTTCCACGATTGACGATCCCCGAGGTGCGTTTACGTGTCCGTCGTCAGCACTCACAGTTTTGGCCAATTCTTACACATTTCATGGACTATTACTCACCGTTTTGGGGTCGAAGCAATTTCCATAGTTGTTGAACCCCAAGGTGCGCTTATGTCGGTCATCAACACTCTCATTTTTGGCGACTTTAGCCCGTTCTTGGACTATTACTCACTATTTTGGGGTCCGGGTGATTTTCATGATTGGCGAACCTCGAGGGTGCGTTTACATGTCGGTCATCGACACTTTCGCGGTTTTTATCGATTACGGCCGTTTTGGGGTCCGGCGATTTCCATGGTTTCAAACCCCAAGGTGCGTTCGTGTTGGTCATCAACAATACATGATTTGGGTCGATTCTGGCCCGTTTCTTGGACTATTACTCAGTTTTGGTGTTCCGAAGTGATTTCCATGATTAACGAACCCGGGGTGCGTTTATGTGCCGGTCATCAACACTCACAATTTTGGCCAATACTGACACGTTTTGTGGACTATTACTCCCCGATTTGGGGTCCCGAAACGATTTCCATAGTTGTTGAACCCCAAGGTGCGCTTACGTGTCGGTCATCAACACTCAAAGTTTTGCGATTCGACCCATTTCATGGACTATTACTCACTGTTTTGGGGTCTTGGGTGATTTCCACGATTAACGAACCCCGAGGTGCATTTATGTGTCGGTCATCAATACTCGCGGTTTTTTGTCGATTTGACCCGTTTAGTGGACTATTACTCACCGTTTGTGGTCCCAGCGATTTCATGGTTGTCGAACCCCAAAGTGTGCTTACTTGTTGGTCATCAAGACTTCATGATTTGGGCTGATTCGACCGTCTCTTGACTATTACTCAATTTTGGGTCCCAAAGTGATTTCCATGATTGCGAACCCGAAGTGCGTTTACGTGTCGGTCATCAACAATCCCAATTTGGCGATTCTGGTCCGTTTCGTGCACTATTACTCCTGTTTTGGGCTCCGGGTGATTTTCACGATTAGCGAACCCGAAGTGCGTTTACGTGTCGATCATCAACACTCGCGGTTTTGTCGATTCGGCCCGGTTCATGAACTATTACTCACCGTTTTGGGGTCCGAAGCGATTTCCATGGTTGTCAAACCCCAAGGTGCGTTCGTGTTGGTCGACAACAATCATGATTTGGGTCTATTCAGCCCGTTCTTGGACTATTACTCAGTTTTGGTGTTCGAAGTGATTTCCAAGATTAGCGAACCCGAAGTGCGTTTACGTGTCGGTCATCAACACTCACAATTTTGGCGATTCTTGTCCGTTTCGTGCACTATTACTCACTGTTTTGGGGTCGGGCGATTTCCACGATTGACGATCCCCGGGGTGCATTTACGTGTCCGTCGTCAACACTCACAGTTTTGGCCAATTCTGACCCGTTTCGTGGACTATTACTCACCGACTTGGGGTCCCTAAGAGATTTCCATAGTTGTTGAATCCCAAGGTGCCCATACTTGTCGATCATCAACACTCACAGTTTTTGCCGATTCTGGCCCGTTTCGTGGACTATTACTCACTGTTTTGGGGTCTTGGAGTGATTTCCACGGTTAACGAACCCCGATGTGCGTTTATGTGTCGGTCATCAACACTCGCGGTTTTTGTCGATTCTGACCCGTTTCTTGGACTATTACTCACCGTTTGTGGTCCCAGCGATTTCCATGGTTGTCGAACCCCAAAGTGTGCTTCGTGTTGGTCATCAAGACTCACAGTTTGGGCGATTCTGCCCTTTTCTTGACTATTACTCAATTTTGGGGTCCGAAGTGATTTTCCACGATTGACGAACCCCGGGGTGCGTTTACGTGTCGGTCATCAACACTCCCAATTATGGCCGATTCTAGTCCGTTTCGTGCACTATTACTCACTGTTTTGGGGTCCCGAAGTGATTTTCACGATTGACGAACCCCGGGGTGCGTTTACGTGTCGGTCATCAACACTCGCGGTTTTTGTCGATTCTGGCCCGGCTCATGAACTATTACTCACCGTTTTGGGGTGCCGAAGAGATTTCCATGGTTGTCAAACCCCAAGGTGCGTTTACGTGTTGGTCAACAACAATCGCAGTATGGGTCTATTCTGGCCCGATTCTTGGACTATTACGCAGTTTTGGTGTTCCGAAGTGATTTCCAAGATTGACGAACCCAGGGGTGCGTTTACGTGTCCGTCGTCAACACTCACAGTTTTGGCCAATTCTTACCCATTTCATGGACTATTACTCACCGTTTTGGGGTCCCGAAGCAATTTCCATAGTTGTTGAACCCCAAAGTGCGCTTACATGTCGGTCATCAACACTCGCATTTTTGGCGATTTAGCCCGTTCTTGGACTATTACTCACTATTTTGGGGTCCCGGGTGATTTTCATGATTAGCGAACCTCGAAGTGCGTTTACATGTCGGTCATCGACTTTTCGCGGTTTTTATCGATTCTGGCCGTTTTGGGGGCCCCGAAGCGATTTCCATGGTTTTCAAACCCCAAGGTGCGTTTACGTGTTGGTCAACAACAATCGTATTTTGGGTTTATTCTGGCCCGTTTCTTGGACTATTACTCAGTTTTGGTGTTCCGAAGTGATTTCCAAGATTGACGAACCCAGGAGTGCGTTTACGTGTCGGTTATCAACACTCACAATTTTGGCGATTCTTGTCCGTTTACGTGCACTATTACTCCTGTTTTGGGGTCCCAGAGCGATTTCCATGATTGACGATCCCTGGGGTGCATTTACGTGTCCGTCGTCAACACTCACAGTTTTGGCCAATTCTGACCCGTTTCGTGGAATATTACTCACCGTTTTGGGGTCCTAAGAGATTCCCATAGTTGTTGAACCCCAAGGTGCGCTTACTTGTCGGTCATCAACACTCGCGGTTTTTGTCGATTCTGACCCGTTTCGTGGACTATTACTCACTGTTTTGGGGTCTTGGAGTGATTTCCACGGTTAACGAACCCGATGTGCGTTTATGTGTGGGTCATCAACACTCGCGGTTTTTGTCGATTCTGACCCGTTTCGTGCACTATTACTCACTGTTTTGGGGTCCCAGAGCGATTTCCACGATTGACGATCCCCGGGGTGCATTTACGTGTCCGTCCTCAACACTCACAGTTTTGGCCAATTCTGACCCGTTTCATGGACTATTACTCACCGACTTGGGGTCCTAAGAATTTCCATAGTTGTTGAATCCCAAGGTGCCCATACTTGTCGATCATCAACACTCACTTGTTTTGCCGATTCTGGCCCGTTTAGTGGACTATTACTCACTGTTTTGGGGTCTTGGGTGATTTCCACGGTTAACGAACCCGATGTGCGTTTATGTGTCGGTCATCAACACTTTCGCGGTTTTTATCGATTTGACCCGTTTCTTGGACTATTACTCACCGTTTTATGGTCCCAAGCGATTTCCATGGTTGTCGAACCCCAAAGTGTGCTTACGTGTTGGTCATCAAGACTCATGATTTGGGCGATTCTGGCCCTTTTCTTGAGTATTACTCAATTTTGGGGTCGAAGTGATTTTCCACGATTAGCGAACCCGGAGTGCGTTGCGTGTCGGTCATCAACACTCCCAATTATGGCGATTCTGGTCCGTTTCGTGCACTATTACTCACTGTTTTGGGGTCCGGGTGATTTTCACGATTAGCGAACCCGAGGGTGCGTTTACGTGTCGGTCATCAACACTCGCGGTTTTTTCGATTCTGGCCCGTTTCATGGAATATTACTCACCGTTTTGGGTCGGCGATTTCCATGGTTGTCAAACCCCAAAGGGGTGTTTACGTGTCTGTCGACAACAATCACAGTTTGGGCCAATTCTGGCCCGTTTCTTGAACTATTACTCTGTTTTGGGTCGAAGTGATTTCCAGATTAGCGAACCCGAAGTGCGTTTATGTCGGTCATCAACACTCACAATTTAGGCTGATTTTGGTCCGTTTACGTGCACTATTACTCACTGTTTTGGGGTCCCAGGCGATTTCCACGATTGCGAACCCGAGAGTGCGTTTCGTGTCCGTCGTCAACACTCACAGTTTTGGCCAATTCTTACACATTTCATGGACTATTACTCACCGTTTTGGGGCCGAAGCAATTTCGTAGTTGTTGAACCCCAAAGGTGCGCTTACATGTCGGTCATCAACACTCGCATTTTGGCGACTCTAGCCGTTCTTGGACTATTACTCACTATTTTGGGGTCCGGGTGATTTTCATGATTGGCGAACCTCGGAGTGCGTTTACATGTCGGTCATCGACACTAGCGGTTTTATCGATTACGGCGTTTTGGGGTCCCGGCGATTTCCGTGGTTGTCAAACCCCTAAGTGCGTTTACGTGTTGGTCAACAACAATCGCATTTTGGGTCGATTCTGGCCCGTTCTTGGACTATTACTCAGTTTTGGTGTTCGAAGTGATTTCCAAGATTGCGAACCGAAGTGCGTTTACGTGTCGGTCATCAACACTCACAATTTTGGCGATTCTTGTCCGTTTCGTGCACTATTACTCACTGTTTTGGGGTCAGGCGATTTCCATGATTGGCGATCCACGGGGTGCATTTACGTGTCCGTCGTCAACACTCACAGTTTGGCCAATTCTGACCCGTTTAGTGGACTATTACTCACCGTTTGGGGTCCTAAGAGATTCCCATAGTTGTTGAACCCCAAGGTGCGCTTACTTGTCGGTCATCAACACTCGCGGTTTTTGTCGATTCTGACCCGTTTCGTGGACTATTACTCACTGTTTTGGGGTCTTGGAGTCATTTCCACGGTTAACGAACCCGATGTGCGTTTATGTGTGGGTCATCAACACTTTCGCGGTTTTGTCGATTCTGACCCGTTTAGTGGACTATTACTCACCGTTTGTGGTCCCAGCGATTTCCATGGTTGTCGAACCCCAAAGTGTGCTTACGTCTTGGTCATCGAGACTCGCAGTTTGGGCCGATTCTGGCCCGTCTCTTCGACTATTACTCAATTTTGGGTCCCAAAGTGATTTCCATGATTGACGAACCCCGGGGTGCGTTTACGTGTCGGTCATCAACAATCCCAATTTTGGCCTATTCTGGTCCGTTTCGTGCACTATTACTCACTGTTTTGGGCTCCCGGAGTGATTTTCACGATTCACGAACCCCGGGGTGCGTTTACGTGTCGATCATCAACACTCACGGTTTTGTCGATTCTGGCCCGACTCATGAACTATTACTCACCGTTTTGGGGTCCCGAAAAGATTTCCATGGTTGTCAAACCCCAAGGTGCGTTTACGTGTTGGTCAACAACAATCGCAGTTTGGGTCTATTCTGGCCCGTTTCTTGGACTATTACTCAGTTTTGGTGTTCCGAAGTGATTTCCAAGATTAGCGAACCGAAGTGCGTTTACGTGTCGGTCATCAACACTCACAATTTTGGCCGATTCTTGTCCGTTTCGTGCACTATTACTCACTATTTTGGGGTCCCAGAGCGATTTCCACGATTGACGATCCCCGGCGTGCATTTACGTGTCCGTCGTCAACACTCACAGTTTTGGCCAATTCTGACCCGTTTCATGGACTATTACTCACCGACTTGGGGTCCCTAAGAGATTTCCATAGTTGTTGAATCCCAAGGTGCCCATACTTGTCGATCATCAACACTCACAGTTTTTGCCGATTCTGGCCCGTTTCGTGGACTATTACTCACTTTGTTTTGGGGTCTTGGGTGATTTCCACGGTTAACGAACCCCGATGTGCGTGTATGTGTCGGTCCTCAACACTCGCGGTTTTTGTCGATTCTGACCCGTTTCTTGGACTATTACTCACCGTTTTATGGTCCCAAAGCGATTTCCATGGTTGTCGAACCCCAAAGTGTGCTTACGTGTTGGTCATCAAGACTCGCATGATTTGGGCGATTCAGCCCTTTTCTTGAGTATTACTCAATTTTGGGGTCTGAAGTGATTTTCCACGATTAGCGAACCCGGGGTGCGTTTGCGTGTCGGTCATCAACACTCCCAATTATGGCGATTCTGGTCCGTTTAGTGCACTATTACTCACTGTTTTGGGGTCCGGGTGATTTTCACGATTAGCGAACCCGGAGTGCGTTTACGTGTCGGTCATCAACACTCGCGGTTTTTCGATTCTGGCCCGTTTCATGGAATATTACTCACCGTTTTGGGTCCGGCGATTTCCATGGTTGTCAAACCCCAAGGGGTGTTCGTGTCTGTCGGACAACAATCACAGTTTGGGCCAATTCTGGCCCGTTTCTTGAACTATTACTCTGTTTTGGGTCGAAGTGATTTCCAAGATTAGCGAACCCGAAGTGCGTTTATGTGTCGGTCATCAACACTCACAATTTAGGCTGATTTTGGTCCGTTTCGTGCACTATTACTCACTGTTTTGGGGTCCCAGAGCGATTTCCACGATTGACGAACCCCGAGGTGCGTTTACGTGTCCGTCGTCAGCACTCACAGTTTTGGCCAATTCTTACACATTTCATGGACTATTACTCACCGTTTTGGGGCCCCGAAGCAATTTTCGTAGTTGTTGAACCCCAAGGTGCGCTTACATGTCGGTCATCAACACTCGCATTTTTGGCCGACTCTAGCCCGTTTCTTGGACTATTACTCACTATTTTGGGGTCCCGGAGTGATTTTCATGATTGACGAACCTCGGGGTGCGTTTACATGTCGGTCATCGACACTAGCGGTTTTTGTCGATTCTGGCCGTTTTGGGGGTCCCGAAGCGATTTCCGTGGTTGTCAAACCCCTAGGTGCGTTTAGGTGTTGGTCAACAACAATCGCATTTTGGGTCGATTCTGGCCCGTTTCTTGGACTATTACTCAGTTTTGGTGTTCCGAAGTGATTTCCAAGATTAGCGAACCCGAAGTGCGTTTCGTGTCGGTCATCAACACTCACAATTTTGGCCGATTCTTGTCCGTTTCGTGCACTATTACTCACTGTTTTGGGGTCCCAGAGCGATTTCCATGATTGACGATCCCTGGGGTGCATTTACGTGTCCGTCGTCAACACTCACAGTTTTGGCCAATTCTGACCCGTTTCGTGGACTATTACTCACCATTTTGGGGTCCCTAAGAGATTCCCATAGTTGTTGAACCCCAAGGTGCGCTTACTTGTCGGTCATCAACACTCGCGGTTTTTGTCGATTCTGACCCGTTTCGTGGACTATTACTCACTGTTTTGGGGTCTTGGAGTCATTTCCACGGTTAACGAACCCGATGTGCGTTTATGTGTGGGTCATCAACACTCGCGGTTTTTGTCGATTCTGACCCGTTTCGTGGACTATTACTCACCGTTTTGTGGTCCCAAAGCGATTTCCATGGTTATCGAACCCCAAAGTGTGCTTACGTCTTGGTCATCGAGACTACATGATTTGGGCGATTCTGCCCGTCTCTTGACTATTACTCAATTTTGGGTCCCAAAGTGATTTCCATGATTAGCGAACCCGAGTGCGTTTACGTGTCGGTCATCAACAATCCCAATTTTGGCCTATTCGGTCCGTTTAGTGTACTATTACTCACTTGTTTTGGGCTCCGGGTGATTTTCACGATTACGAACCCGAAGTGCGTTTCGTGTCGATCATCAACACTCACGGTTTTGTCGATTCTGGCCCGACTCATGAACTATTACTCACCGTTTTGGGGTCGAAAAGATTTCCATGGTTGTCAAACCCCAAGGTGCGTTCGTGTTGGTCAACAACAATCGCGATTTGGGTCTATTCAGCCCCGTTCTTGGACTATTACTCAGTTTTGGTGTTCCGAAGTGATTTCCAAGATTGACGAACCCAGGGGTGCGTTTACGTGTCGGTCATCAACACTCACAATTTTGGCCGATTCTTGTCCGTTTCGTGCACTATTACTCACTATTTTGGGGTCCCAGAGCGATTTCCACGATTGACGATCCCCGGCGTGCATTTACGTGTCCGTCGTCAACACTCACAGTTTTGGCCAATTCTGACCCGTTTCATGGACTATTACTCACCGACTTGGGGTCCCTAAGAGATTTCCATAGTTGTTGAATCCCAAGGTGCCCATACTTGTCGATCATCAACACTCACAGTTTTTGCCGATTCTGGCCCGTTTCGTGGACTATTACTCACTGTTTTGGGGTCTTGGAGTGATTTCCACGGTTAACGAACCCCGATGTGCGTGTATGTGTCGGTCCTCAACACTCGCGGTTTTTGTCGATTCTGACCCGTTTCTTGGACTATTACTCACCGTTTTATGGTCCCAAAGCGATTTCCATGGTTGTCGAACCCCAAAGTGTGCTTACGTGTTGGTCATCAAGACTCATGATTTGGGCGATTCTGGCCCTTTTCTTGACTATTACTCAATTTGGGGTCTGAAGTGATTTTCCACGATTGCGAACCCGGGTGCGTTTGCGTGTCGGTCATCAACACTCCCAATTATGGCGATTCTGGTCCGTTTCGTGCACTATTACTCCTGTTTTGGGGTCCGGGTGATTTTCACGATTAGCGAACCCGAAGTGCGTTTCGTGTCGGTCATCAACTTTTCGCGGTTTTTCGATTCTGGCCCGTTTCATGGAATATTACTCACCGTTTTGGGTCCCGGCGATTTCCATGGTTGTCAAACCCCAAGGGGTGTTTACGTGTCATCGACAACAATCACAGTTTGGGCCAATTCTGGCCCGTTTCTTGAACTATTACTCTGTTTTGGGTCGAAGTGATTTCCAAGATTAGCGAACCCGAAGTGCGTTTATGTGTCGATCATCAACACTCACAATTTAGGCTGATTTTGGTCCGTTTCGTGCACTATTACTCATTGTTTTGGGGTCCCAGAGCGATTTCCACGATTGACGATCCCCGAGGTGCGTTTACGTGTCCGTCGTCAGCACTCACAGTTTTGGCCAATTCTTACACATTTCATGGACTATTACTCACCGTTTTGGGGCCCCGAAGCAATTTTCGTAGTTGTTGAACCCCAAGGTGCGCTTACATGTCGGTCATCAACACTCGCATTTTGGCGACTCTAGCCCGTT
>JAHIAM010008818.1:0-15354 GCA_021605205.1 Aegilops longissima
CCGACCAAGAAGAGTTGTCGGTGGGAGGAGCAGACCGGCGACAACGACTCGAGTGAGCCTGCGGGCCTCTCCTCCGCCGTCAAGTAGCTTGCGCGGGAGCTCGCTTTCCCGCCAAGGAGGCGTCTCGGAAGACGGAGAAGTGTCGAGAACATCAGTCAACAACCGCCGCCCGTAGCGCTCCACGTGGCAAATACCGTTGCGCGAGGATATTCCGCCGTTGGCGGGTGCAGGTGTACGCCCGATGCGGCTATATCTCCCGATGTCGAGCCGCGACTTAGAAACATAACCGCATTGAAAGCAATGTCGCAAGTGAGGTAATCTTCACACCCATGTAATAATTAAGGGAAAGATACATAGTTGGCTTACGATCCACTTCACACGTACATAAATAAACATCCATCATTGAGTCACTCAAGGTCCGACTACGGAACCAAAATAAAGAAGATACCCCAAATGCTAACACAGATCCCGAATCGTCCCAGCTGAGCACCACTCTGATCATCTGGAAAGCGACACATAGTAGCGACCACGTTCCTCGTCGAACTCCCTTGAGCTCGGTTGAATCACACCTTGGCCTCATCGGAACCTGCAACTGTTTTGGAAGTATCATGAGTCACGGGACTCAGCAATCTCACACCGCGAGATCAAGACTATTTAAGCTTATAGGAAGGACTGAGTAGTAAAGTGGAGCTGCAGCAGCGACTAGCATATATGGTGGCTACTTACGCAAAGAAGCGAGAAGAAGCAAAGCAGTCGTGAAACTAGTATGATCAAGAAGTGATCTGAACTACTTCGTCGGACATAACTCCAACACCGTGTTCACTTCCGGACTCCGCCGAAGAGACCATCACGGTAACACCTGTGATTGATGTGTATTTTATTTGAGGTCAACTTTGGGTTTTCTACAACGGACATTAACAAATTCCCATCTGCCTCATAACATGGGCACGGCTTTGAAAGATATTACCTGCGGGTGTCCCAACAGCCCATTATAAGCTCTCACGGTCAGCGAAGGATATTCCTTCTCTGGGAAGACCGATCAATCTCGGAATCCGGACTACAAGACATTTCGACAGCAATAAAACAAGACCAGCAAAGCCGCGATTGTGGACAAATCCCGATAGGAGCTGCACATATCTCGTTCTCGGGGCACATCCGGATGAGACATCCTGAGTAAAACCAAGCCTCGAGTTTCCCGTGGTGGCCCATGATCTACTCGTTTGGACCCTTTCGAAGGACTGGTCGGGGGGTTAAAATAAAGATGACCCTCGGGCTCGCGAAAACCGGAAAAGGCTTAGGTGCAAATGGTAAAACCAATGTTGGGCCTTCTGGGCGAGTCTTATTCAAAGCGAACTGTCAAGGGGTCCCATAAATCACCAACCGTGTAAGAGCGAAATCAAGGAACATAACACGGTATGGCGGAAACTAGGGTGGCAAGAGTGGAACAAAACACCAGGCATAAGGCGAGCCTTCCACCCTTTACCAAGTATATAGATGTATTAATTATAGCAGATATATATATTTGTGATATCCCCAACAAGTAAACATGTTCCAAAAGGAACAACATCTCCATGTTCAACAAGGAACAAACTTCACTTCTGCAACTAAGCGCTATAAGAGGAAGCTGAAAAGCGGTAACATAGCCAATCACGGTTTGCTAGGAAAGGATGGTTAGGGGCTGACATGGCAATATGGGTGGCATGATATAGCAAGTGGTAGGCCATGCATAGGCATAGCAAAGGAAGCAACAGCATAGCCAAAGATAGAAGTGATTTGAGGTATGGTCATCTTGCACGCAATGTTCTCGAGTTGTAAGCTTGATCCTCGGCGTTCTCAACAGGCTCCTCGTTCACGTACTCGTCTCGACTCTACCCAAAGCAACAACACAAACAAAGGAACCACAATAAATCACGGTGCAATGCACAATCAACATGATGCAAAACATGACATGATATCCGAGATCGATATGCAATGCGTTATGCGCTCGGAAGGTAAATGATGAACCAGGCATCAACGGCAAACCAAGATGCCACTGGAAAGATGAGATGATTTGGTTGAAATCGATATAAAGATCACGGAATCGGATGCACGGTTTGGAAATGGCAAGCAAAACAAGAATGGCGCAAATCTGCCATTAACAGCATGATGCCACTTAGCAAGCAACAAATAATTAAGCTACTGCACCCAAACGTATCAACAAAGCACATGGCAGTGATCTAACATGATGCTCGACAAAAGATGAGCACTGAGCTACGGCTAGTTCACATCATAACAGGTTCAAACAAGCATGGCAAAAGTGCTCAAAGTAACAGGCTGGACATGGCAAAAACAGCATCAGGTTGCAATGTTCAGAGCACAAAACTACATGCTACAGGAACCTTAAAATAGCAAAACATGGCATGGCATGAATCTACTCAAAGCCTAGAACAAAAGTCCTTACTGACCATAAGCCAAAAGGACTAGAAAATATAGTAACACCATGTCAATATTGAAAGTCTTGTTAACAGATTCAGCAACATGGCATGTCAAAAACTATAACGAGATGGCATGTTAACAAGCTCAATGCACTCACTACAGAGCCTCAAATGATAAACTAAGCATACATACATCAAGAAGACATGACATAGAAGACATACATGGCAAGAACAATAACATAGCATATATGGATCAACCACAACAAGCTAGGCAAAATTGAATAACATTATACAATCTGCCAGGAAACATTTGGTAGCAAAAGTAGAGCTCGATTGACTCAAGCTATGGCATCCCATAATTGCAAACAAAGGCATGGATGGATAGAGCAAGTCATGCTTTACAAAACCCCTTACTGAAGTATCTCAAAATATGCATAGATCTCTCGGTATCATCAAGAAACATCAAAAATCAGCTAAAACAGGGCTGAAATCAGCAACATTAGGACACCTACTTTGCATGCTTGTGCTAGTCACCACATAGATCACAAAAATACATGGCATACACCTGGAAAGATGGCATGGCATTTTACAAAACCATGGGAATCAAATTCATAGGGTGCACATATTAATCATAAAAATAACAAAAGTGCAACCCTAAAAATCAGAAACTAACAGCACATAGCACTCTTCAACAGCATTTCGGCATCAAGATGAGCTCAAATGAAAATGATGCAATGGAATGAAATGATCTACTCTTGAGCGAACATTTTGACATATTTTGAAAAATGGATCTGGATGGAAATATAGCAATGAAAATTGCACAAAATTACAAGATGCAAAAAACTTAGGAAAAAAAAAGGAGGGGGAAGGTGCCGGTCCCAATCCGGATCGGGCCCAGCTCACTTCCCGGGCGCCCGGGGGCCAAATCGGCCAGCCATCGCCGGAGGAAGGCCGGTGGGGCGACTGCCGGCGGGGCGGGAGCCGGGCAGGCAGCGGCCGCCAGGGCAAGGACTCCAGCGGAGGAAGGCCCGCCGGGGGCAGCGGAGGGCCAGGGGCCTTGGACCAGCCTCGGCGGCGCGAACGGGCAATGGCCAACCCAGCAGGAAGCCGGTTGACCCGTGGCGGGAGGGGCGGCGGAAATGTCCGGAGCGGGGGTGTCCGGCGGGGGCATTTTCTAGGGTTTGGGAAGGGATGATGGAATGGGGGTGTTTAAATAGGCATAGAGGATAGGAGAGTCAAATGAGGTGTAGTTTTCGCCCACGATCGTGATCGAGACGGAGAGCATGGGGTGACTTAGATGGGTTATTGGGCTGTTTTGAAGGGTGTTGGGCTGCAACAAAAAAGGCCTTTCGAGTGCGGTTAACCGTTGGAGTACCAACAGCTCAAATGACCGAAACTTGACCGGTGGTCTCGGGTGTTATACCAAGGCCACTAGACAAACCTCGGTCCATTCGAGAAGGTTTAATACCCGCTGCGGAAAAGCGTAAAAGGGACGCGGGGGAGATAGGAGTGCGGATTGCAAAAGCGGACAACGGGAAAAATGCTCGGAATCATGGGCGAACACGTATGCAAATCGATGCACATGATGACATAATATAAAATGCATGACATGGACAAAATGCAAAATGAGAAAACCCAACCGGAGGAATATCATATATCAATGCGAAAATGGCAAGAGTTGGAGTTACAAATATGGAAAGTTACTTGGGTGTTACAACCTCCACCACTACAAGAGGATCTCGTCCGAGATCTAGGTGAAAGAACTCGGATACTCGAGCGGAGGTGATCCTCCGCTCCCAGTAGCTTCTCGGTCGGAATGGTGTGACCACTTCACTTTCAGAATTTGATTGACTTGTTGCGAGTCTTGCTCGGTTTCTTCAAGAATAAAGCAGGGGTGCTCATGATAAGAGATCTTCTTGAAGGTCAATCTCTTGAAGTTGATAGTGCGTTCGAAGTCTTGAAGCACTTGCGAAGCTGTGACACGTGAAACACATCGTACGTTTGCAAAGTTGGATGGAAGCTCAAGTTGATAGGCGAGATCGCCTCTTTTCCCAATGATCTTGAAAGGACCCCGTATCTAGGGGCAAGCTTCCCTTTGATACCGAGCGGCGAGTGCCTTTCATTGGAGAGCAGCGGAGGTAGACATGGTCTCCGATTTCAAAAGCCACATCACGGTGCTTATCATCATAATAGCTCTTACAGCGCGATTACGCGGCTTTGAATTCTCACGAATGACTTGGCACATTTCTTACATACGTGATCAAGTCATTGCCAAGAAGTTAGCGTTCACTCTCGGACCAATTGAGAGATCGGCACTTTACGCCATAGAAAATTTCGAATGGGGCCTTGCCGAACTTGCTGGAAGCTGTTGTTGTAGGAGAACTTCGGCATATGGAAGACAATCTTCCCACTTCATACGAAAGAAATGACACAAGCCACGAGCATATCTTCAAGGATTTGATTTACTCGCTCGACTTGGCCACTTGTTTGAGGATGGAAAGCTGTCTTGAAAGCGAATGTTGGTGCCCATGGCCTTCGAAAAGAATCCCAAAACTTGGAGGTAAAGATGCTGCCACGTGCAGAAGAGATCACTTGTGGAATGCCGTGCAAGGAGACAATCACAGAGGTGTATAGCTCGCCAACTGAGCTGCTGTGATGGATTCTTTGATAGGAAGAAAATGAGCCACTTTAGTAAGCTTGTCAATGACAACGAAGATAGCATCATTTCACGCTTGGACTTTGGAAAGCCGATCCGAAGTCCATTTCAATATGATCAAACTTCCATTCAGGAATAGCAAGAGGTTGAAGGAGACCAGCTGGTCTTTGGTGTTACCTTTCACTCTTCTGCGAGACATCACACTCATTCACGAATTGAGCAATTTCTCGCTTCATTCGAGTCCACCAATATATGCTTGAGGTCATGGTACATCTTCGTACTTCGGGATGAATGGATAGAAGCGAATTGTGAGCCTCGTTCATAATGACTTTTCTAGATCACCCTTAGGAACCACAATCCGGTCCTCAAAACAGTGTCTTTGTCATCAACATGGAAGCACTTGTACTTGGAAATGCCCTTGTCGATACCACGTTTCACCTTCTTCACCATGGTATCCAGAAGTTGAGCCTCACGAATCTGATCTTCCAAAGTAGGAGAGACTATGAGGTTGGCAAGAAAGCCTTGAGGAACAACGAAGATTCACTGCGGAAAGATTCCAGAGATCCGGTGAAAGGGCTTGAGGATTAGGCTGCGATAGCTTTCCTGCTCAAAGCATCTGCAATGACATTAGCTTTGCCGGAGTATACTCAATACTTGGGTTGTACTCTTGAATCATTTCGACCCATCAGTCACTGAGGTTGAGGTTGGGCTGAGTGAAGATGTACTTGAGACTCTTGTGATCGGTGAAAATGTCCACTTTCCTTCCCAACAAGAGATGTCTCCACGTAATCAATGCATGGACAATGCCGCCAACTCAAGATCGTGAGTGGGGTAGTTCTTCTCGTTGGCTTCAATGGCGAGAGGTATAAGCCACAACTCTCTTCTCTTGCATTAACACAGCAGAGACCTTGAAGAAGCATCACGAGAAAACTTCATATGGCTTGGATTCATCGAGGAGTCGAGCAGGAGGCTGCGAGTTTCTCTTTGAGGGTATTGAAAGCAACGTCACACTCGGGAGACCAGGACATACTTCACATGCTTACGGAGAAGGTTGGAAAGAGCTTTGCAATCTTGGAGAAGTTCTCAACGAATCTTGACAATAGCTTGCAAGACCAAGAAAAGCTGGGACTGCTTGACATTACGAGGAGGTTCCCAATTCACAATGCGGACACCTTCTGGGATCAACTGCGATACCTTAGGCGGAGATGATATGACCAAGATAAAGCACTTCATCAAGCCAAAATTCACATTTGGAGAACTTAGCATAGAATTGGTACTCTCGAGCTTGTCTAGCACCAATGCAAATGTTTGGCATGATCCTTCTTATTCTTGGAAGACCAAAATATCATCAAGATAGACCAAGGCAATTCATTGGTGTAGGGTTGAATATGAAGTTCATCATCAGAGAGAAAGTTGGAGGAGCATTGACAAGGCGAAAGACATGACGGTATATTCATAAGAACCAAAGCATTACGAATCTTGTCTTGGGAATATCTTGTTCACGAATCACGAATCGATGATACCCCATCTGAAGGTCAAGCTTGGAGAACACGTAGCACCTTTGAGTTGCTCGAAAAGCTCATTGATGTTGGGAAGTGGATACTTGTTCTTGATTGTCTTCTTATTCAATGGCGATGTCGGCGCAAAAGTCGGTCCGTGCCATCCTTCTTCGGACAAAAGAACACCACAACCCCAAGGAGATGAACTTCGATGCGATCAAACCAGACGCTCTTGTTCATCGAGCTGCTTCTTCAATTCCTTCAGCTCATCAGGTCCAAGCTTGTAGGGCGCTTACAAAGCGGGTTGATGCGGGCTCAAGATCGATATGAACTCAAGCGGCGATGAGGAGGCATACCGGAGCTCTTACGGAAAGACATCTTGGTACTCACAAGCATTGGAATCGAGAGATGGCATTCAGTTCGCCCTTCTCATTGAGAGAAAACAACGAATGGTTTCATCACGAGAGGCATAGATGATCACATCATTAGAAGAGTGAGTCAATTGAATTTCCACAGCAGCACAATCAAGCTGAGCTTTGTGCTTGATAAAGCGATCCATTCGAGAATAAGATCAATATCCGAGTCACCAAGAACAATTGGTTTAGAAAGAAATCTATAATCGCCCATCTTGATAGAAACATTAGGAACAAAACTAGAATTCATAAGCCTTGGAGAAACAACTTGCATAACTTTGGAGAATCTACGTGTCAACATTGTGCTTGATGCAAAGGATATGACATGAAAGAATCCGATGCACCGTATCAAATAAGACTTTTGCGGAATATCATTAGCGAGAGATTACCCATGATCACATCGGAAGAATCCTCTTGAGCTGCATTCATCATATTGACCTTGGCATACTTTGGATTATGTGACCCTTTGCATTTTGGAAGATTTCCACGGGAGGAGGAGGAAGGCGCCTCTGGTTGAAGCCTTGTTAGCATAGTGACCTCTGTGACACTTGTTGCAAGTGACCTCGAGAGGGACGGTGGTAAGGAGCACTTGACCTTGGAGCTTGAGAATTAGACTTGTTACGATAGCTTGGGTTGGGTGGGTGGGAAGATCCACGGCCACCTGAGTTCTTCTCTGGTAAAATGGCGGAGCGGAGGAGGCAGGTAAAACTTCCTGCTTGGCTGCCACTTGAGAGGAGGAGGATGACTGCATCCTGATTCTCTTCTTAGAAGCCTCGCATTTGAGCTGGGCGCTTCTTGCTTGAGGCCATGTTGTAGAAATCATCATACTTATCGGCTCAAACAGCACAAGAGGTAATTGCAGATCTTCTCTCAGGACCACCTCTGAATTGATAGATCATACTCCTTTCATCAGTCGTCTTGCTTAGCAAAGCAGAGCCAGGAACTGGATATTGTATTGATGAGCAGACATGTTGCCCTGCTTGAGATTGCGGAACTCCTCCGCTTTCTCAACAACACTTTTGAATGTGATGAGCTCGAAATCACGGCGGAACTCATCGAGTAATGACCGACCTCCTCTGGAATCTTTGTATTCTGGAACCACTCGGACTTGATCCTTGAGTTGAAGCGATGCAAACTTGACAAAGTCCTCGAGTCGACATTGCTACAATCAAAGTGCTTGCGGATGTCCACTAACCAATCTCGGCGTCTGTGGCCTCAACCGGCGAAAGACTTGGCTGATTAGCGAGGCGGAGGAAGTAGCAAAGTGTGGCTGATTGTTGCCTTGACCTTGATTGCCTTGATTGCCTTGCCCGATGCGTTCTTGCAAGAGCTGCAAAATCATCGAGCATTGGCATTGGTGGCTGCCATGATAGCTTGCCGGGCCTCTGGGCGGAGGTGGAGGTGGAGGTGGAGGTTGTGATCCCCATCATTGCGATCCGGATTGAGGCGCGTTGGCGGAGCCATCTGAAGAGGTGACATCCGTTAGTCCTTTGATAGACAAATGATAAGTAGAATCAGCGGATAGAAATTGCAACATATAGTCTTCACAATAAACATTGAACAAGAATGAGCGAATGAATTCAAAGTTAATCATCACCGTCCATTAAGGTGAAAGCCACTTAGATAAAGATATGGAAACAACATCATCTTAGAAACAAATCGAATATCACAACTGAAAACAAAGGTTGGCTTCTAGAATGAGCGGAACAAACACATGATAGAATTTACGCCCAAAGTGTTAGTGGTGGGGCCCACGGACCTGACGTATAGCAGACGTCACGAATGACTAACAAGGCGTCCCGAATCAGCATAGCCAAGGATTCTTTAAGGCGTCGCGACCCTTTAATCGCCGTGAATGGGCGGACCACTGAGCGTTGAACCCCAATCTCAAATCATACATATCGGAAAGAATATCACTTAAGCTACTAGAATTCCCACCTATAAACTCCGAAACTTTCGGTTATGCAATCTGGTGTTGGGGATCGGGGGACACAAAATATATCACCCAAACTAACAATACCTAGATCCATTGTATCCATCCGTCAACACATAACCAAGAAATCCTCGAAATCGTGTACCTCGACCTTGAAAAACATCCGTTATGCAAGTCATGGCAATACTCCCTTTTCGCCGATCTTTGAGCTATCGGGTTATCTCACCAACAAGCGCAAAAGAGATTTGATGTCGGCAAAACTCAGGTATTCAGGCTGAGCGATAAAATTGTGGCGACAACACCTCGGAGCTCAACTCCCGGGACCACAACCCCTAAATGTGGGAGGCACCAAGAACAATGTTCTCGTCACAAAACCATCGGACGATTCCAAGATACCCGTGATCCTAAAAATTTTAGTGAAATTTGAGAGAAGAGTCAAAACTCTCGTCGGGATACCTCACCGGGGCGAAGGAATTGGGAAGTAAAGAATCCTACTCTCCGATATATATTCCTAAGACTCAAAACATTTTCCATTCTAGACTCAACAACGCAGCAAACAATCAAGTAGGGGGCTCCTAAGTGGGAAGGCTCGATTACCAACTTATACGCCCGATCGGCTATATCTCCCGTGTCGAGGCCACGACTTAGAACATAACGCATTGAAAGCAATGTCATAAGTGAGGTAATCTTCACAACCCATGTAATAATTAAGGGAAAGATACATAGTTGGCTTCGATCGCCACTTCACAGTACATAAATAAACATCCATCATTGAGTACACTCAAGGTCCGACTCGGAACCAAAATAAAAGAAGATACCCCAAATGCTAACACGGATCCCGAATCGTCCCAAGCTAGGCACCACTCCGATCATGGAAAAGACACATAATAGCGACCACGTTCCGTGAACTCCCACTTGAGCTCGGTTGAATCACCTGGCCTCCGGAACACCAACTGTTTTGGAAGTATCATGAGTCACGGGGACTCAGCAATCTCACACCGAGATCAAGACTATTTAAGCTTATAGGAAGGACAGTAGTAAAGTGGAGCTGCAGCAAGCGACTAGCATATATGGTGGCTACTAAAAGAGGCGAGAAGAAAGCAAAAGCACGGTCGTGAAACTAGTATGATCAAGGTGATCTGAACTACTTACGTCGGACATAACTCCAACACCGTGTTCACTTCCGGACTCCGAGAAGAGACCATCACGGTTACCCCTTGGATGTGTATTTTTATTTGAGGTCAACTTTGGGTTTTCTACCGGACATTAACAAATTCCCATCGCCTCATAACGCGACACGGCTTTGAAAGATATTACCTGCGGGGTGTCCCAACAGCCCATTATAAGCTCTCACGGTCGCGAAGGATATTCCTTCTACGGGAAGACCCGATCAATCTCGGAATCCCGGACTCAAGACATTTCGACAGCAATAAAACAAGACCACAAAACCGCCCGATTGTGCCGACAAATCCCGATAGGAGCTGCAATATCTCGTTCTCGAGCACATCGGATGAGACATCCTCTGAGTAAAACCAAGCCTCGAGTTTCCCTGGTGGCCCATGATCTACTCGTTTGAGACCACCTCGAAGAATTGGGGGGGTTAAAATAAAGATGACCCGGTCATGAAAACCGGGGAAAAAGGCTTGGTGCAAATGGTAAAACCAATGTTGGGCCTTCTTGGGCGAGTCTTATTCAAAGAACTATCAAGGGGTCCCATAAATCACCCAACCGTGTAAGAGCAGCGAAATCAAGGAACATAACACGGTATATGGAAACTAGGGTGGCAAGAGTGGAACAAAACACGAGCATAAGGCCGAGCCTTCCACCCTTTACCAAGTATATAGATGTATTAATTATAGCAGATATATATATTGGTGATATCCCCAACAAGTAAACATGTTCAAAAGGAACAACATCTCCATGTTCAACAAGGAACAAACTTCACTTCCGCAACTAACAGCGCTATAAGAGGAGCTGACAAAGCGGTAACATAGCCAATCAGCGTTTGCTAGGAAAGGATGGTTAGGGGCTGACATGGCAATATGGGTGGCATGATATAGCAAGTGGTAGGCATCGCAGCATAGGCATAGCAAAAAGCGAGCAACTAGCATAGCAAGATAGAAGTGATTTGAGGTATGGTCATCTTGCAATGTTTCGAGTTGTCACTTGATCCTCGGCGTTCTCAACAGGCTCCTCGTTCACGTACTCGTCTCCCGACTCTACCCAAAGCAACAAACAAACAAAGGAACCACAATAAATCACGGTGCAATGCACAATCAACATGATGCAAAACATGACATGATATGCGAGATGGATATGCAATGCGTATATGCGCTCCGGAAGGTAAATGATGAACCAGGCATCAACTGCAAACCAAGATGCCACTGGAAAGATGAGATGATTTGGTTGAAATCGATATAAAGATCACGGAATCGGATGCACGGTTTGGAAATGGCAAGCAAAACAAGAATGGCCAAATCTGCCATTAACAGCATGACCACTTGCAAGCAACAAATAATTAAGCTATGCACCCAAACGTATCAACAAAGCACATGGCATGATCTACACATGATGCTCGACAAAAGATGAGCACTGAGCTACGGCTAGTTCACATCATAACAGGTTCAAACAAGCATGGCAAAAGTGCACAAATAACAGGCTGGACATGGCAAAAACAGCATCAGGTTGCAATGTTCAGAGCAAAAACTACATGCTACAGGACAAAATAGCAAAACATGGCATGGCATGAATCTACTCAAAGCTAGAACAAAAGTCCTTACTGACCATAAGCCAAAAGGACTAGAAAATATAGTAACACCATGTCAATATTGAAAGTCTTGTTAACAGATTCAGCAACATGTAAAACTGATAACGAGATGGCATGTTAACAAGCTCAATGCACTCACTGAGCCTCAAATGATAAACTAAGCATACATACATCAAGAAGACATGACATAGAAGACATACATGGCAAGAACAATACATAGCAATATGGATCAACCACAACAAGCTAGGCAAAATTGAATCAGTATACAATCTGCCAGGAAACATTTGATAGCAAAAGTATGATTGACTCAAGCTATGGCATCCATAATTGCAAACAAAGGCATGGATGGATAGAAAGCATCTTTACAAAACACCTTACTGAAGTATCTCAAAATATGCATAGATCTCGGTATCATCAAGTAAACATGGCATCAAAATCAGCTAAAACAGGGCTGAAATCAGCAACATTAGGACACCTACTTTGCATGCTTGTGCTAGTCACCACATAGATCACAAAATACATGGCACCACTGGAAAGATGGCATGGCATTTACAAAACCATGTAGGACTCAAATTCATAGGGTGCACATATTAATCATGGCAAAATAACAAGTGCAACTCTGATAAAAATCAGAAACTACACACATAGCACTCTTCAACAGCATTTCGGGCATCAAGATGAGCTCAAATGAAAATGATGCAATGGAATGAAATGATCTACTCTTGAGGCGAACATTTTGACATATTATCGCAAAAATGGATCTCGGATGCGAATATAGCAGATGAAAATGCACAAAATTACAAGAAAAACTTAGGAAAAAAAGGAGGAGGGAAAGGTGGGTGGCTCGGCGGATCAATCGGATCGGCGGGGCCCGGGCTTCGCGGAGGCCCAGGCGAGGCGGCTGGCCAGGCCAGCAGGAGGCCGAGCCTTGGGTGCGGGGCAGGCGGGCAGGGCGCCAGGGCCGGATCCCGAGCGGGGGGCGAGCGGCCGGCGGGCGGAGCCCAGCCAGGCCTGGCAGCAGCTGGTGGCCGAACCTGTGAGCCCGATCACCGGCATGGGGTGGGATACGTGGGGCTGAAAATGTCCGTGGTGGCGGGCGTGTCCGCAGGCGGATTTTCTAGGGTTTGAGGAGGGATGATCCGGATTGGGAGGTGTTTAAATAGGCATAGGGAGCTAGGAGAGTCAAATGAGGTGTAGTTTTCCCTACGATCGTGATCGAGCAGACGGAGAGCATGGAAGTGACTTAGATGGGTTATTGGGCTGTTTTGAAGGGGTGTTGGGCTGCAACTTAAAAGAGGCCTTTGCGAGTCGGTTAACCGTTGGAGTACCAAGCGAGCTCCAAATGACCGAAACTTGACCGGTGGTCTCCGGTGTTATACAAGGCCACTAGACAAACCTCGGTCCATTTCAGAAGGTTTAATACCCCGGAAAAAGCGTAAAAGGACGCCGGGGAGATAGGAGTGCGGATTGCAAAGCGGACAGCGGGAAAAATGCTCGGAATCATGAGGGCGAACACGTATGCAAATCGATGCACATGATGACATAATATAAAATGCATGACATGGAAAAATGCAAAGAAGAAAACCCAACCACGGAGGAATATCATATATCAATGCAAAATGGCAAAGTTGGAGTTACAAATATGGAAATTACTTAGGGGTTTTAAAGGAAAAAATCCGGCCCTGCCCATAAACACGGAGGAGTCTTCTCCCCAATTCGTGGACGGTTTGCCCTCCGCCCCCTTTCGGGAAGAAGAGGAAAAATCTTCCCTTTTATTGTAATCCCAATTCTTTGTTTATCTTTAATTGGTTTCCCTCTGAACTTTCTTTTGAGGCTTTCGGAGGCGAAAAAGAGGGCCAAGGCAGTGGTTGTTTCGGATGATTCCCTTTGGACAGGGTCGGGGCTCCCTTGGGATCACAACCCTTTGAGCAGCCCCACGGTCGTTAAATTCGGTATGCTTCCGTGGTTTGGCCGGGTGCTTTTACATTCGATATCGGTTTGTTGGACTTTTTAGGGCAGGCAGCCACATCATGGAGCAACCCTGGTCCGGCCTCATCGGGGAGGCCGGAGGTCCTCCGCTCCCCCCAACTCGCCCCAAGGGAGAATTCTGCCAGGGGCACTCTCAGGAAGGCTTCTCCCAAGGAGCTTCTCCAGAGCAAGGGGGGGGGACCCCGGTGGTGGAGACCGCCCGAGCCCCATTGGTAATCTTTGTTTGTGTTTCCTTTTCTTTTCCCGTTTTTCCTTTGAATATCTGTTTATTTGTGTTTTTACCATCAGATCCATCTCAGGGGGATGGAAACCGGGCCCGGAGGCGTCGACAATGCGGGCCCGCCAACTGGAGGAGGAGGGGTTTGGAGCCCCGGCCAAGCGGGAGGCTGCACTTGGCCGGGGAGAATCCGGCCGCGGCCCGGAGCCGAGGCGCCGGGCTCGGACCGCCGATCCCCGCCCGATGCCGTACCCGGCTCGAGGCCCCACCCGGCGCCTAAAGCCAGGTGTCTTCATCGCTCCCATGGGCATCAAGCTCAGGCCCGGGCGAAGGGAGACCTTGATCGGGCTGCTTGCCTCCGCCCGTCCGGTTGATGCCCGGCGGCATGGTGAACGAGGAGGAGCAGCTAAGGAGTTCTTGGCCTCTGGGCCCGAAAATAGCCCAGTCGGGGAGGCTTGTGCGGGGGTGACTTGGGCTTTTGGAAGAGCTCGCCCCAACAAAGAATCTCGGGGGACCGGGGAGCGCTTTTGGGGGCCTGGCCTTCATCTTGGAGAAAGGCGGGTTGAGGAGCAGAGGCTTGCGGTGGAAGCTCTGCTCGAAGGTGGTGGCGGGGAAGATCAACCTCGCGCTTTGAGAAATCTCCCGTCTGACAAGATGGGGGCCCTCCAAGGCAAAATCTTTGCGCTCGAGGCCCCAAGGGTGGACGGGGTGGCCAGCTGGAGTCCACCCTCCAGGAAAAGTGCGAGGTGCGGGTTGGAAGGCGTGAGAAGGGGCCACCCTCGGCGGCCTGCAGGTCCTTTTTTGAAAAAGATCAAGGAGATCGATCCGCCAAGGGCGTCAAAGCGGATCTGGCTAAATTGACCCCGGGGCGTTGAGCAGCGCCGGGGGGAAGGGGCCTCTTTGGAAAAATCAACCCCAGGATTCTTTAATCTGACCGCCAGAATAATCTTGGGGAAACATAATGCATTGAAGGGAAGGTCTTACACCCGGCCGCATCCATAATGGCTGATAAGGTTGGGGATGACAGATCTTGGATATTCCACCGGAGAACCTCCAACCCAGCGTCAACTCGATCTATTCTTCAAAGGCGTGTTGGCGGGTATCCGGCTCGGGATGAGTTCCAAAACAATGGCGGAGGAATCACGCCAAAATCTGTCGAACTCTCGGAAGGTGTTGATGGGGGCCTTCCAACCGGTGTCGACTTCTCCAAGGCCCTCAAGTCCCCTCCATCCGCCCGATGTTGACGCTCAAAACCCTTATCGCACCATTGTGGCGGGGTGGGGATTAAAAAGGCTCGGGACGGGGACTAGGCCCAAGTCTATCTTTCTCTTTTTTGTAGATCATGTTTGGCGAAAATCTATTGAATCTCGACAAGTTTTATGTAATATACACTATCTTAGGCAATCGAATGCCTTTTTATTTCCTTTACTCGATTTCTTCCTTTGTATTCTGCCCTCGCTTTAAAA